>QPKB01000340.1:0-41923 GCA_003546025.1 Camphora micrantha
TCCTCATTTCTCAAGAGAGTAAAGTTTGGTGGAGATTGATGAAGGAAAAGCAAGAAGAAGAAGAGAGGAAATGAAGAAAGAACCCTAGGTTGGCTGTTGTGCTGGAAACGGGAAAAAGGGAGGGGATGAGCTCTCTTTTATAAGCAACACAAGTGGGCTCCACTAACTAGCAATCTTGTTGGGCTGAAATAGTAGTTCTCGAGACCTCGGATGAAAACGACGAAGAAGGAAGAAATGATCGTCGAAATTTCTACTTTCCAAAAATTATATATTTCGCGGGTTTTGGGAATATTAAATATTGGGTACAGATTTAGTGTAAAAGACTGTTTTGCCCAAGATGCTAGAAAAGTCGAGTTTCGGGATTCGGGACGGGAACGGGATCAACATGAAAGTTGAAGGGATCAACAAAATAAGTAAATTGGGATAAAACACTAAATCAAAAGAATCTCGAGTAATCCCACAAGTACACGTAAGTCATAAAAAGGAACCCCCAAAGGGCCCCACTAATTCCAAAGGCACTCAAAATTTCCAAAGCTATGACAAAGCTATTCTAAACCAACTAAACCAAAATCCACTAAACAAGTTCAATACTAACACGCGACTTAATTAGTACTAATCGAGGTCACTCGGGTCGGGGTCTTCCAGTTTGAGAAAACACATGCTTTGGTTAATTAGGATCTGTTTAAAAATGGGTTGATCTCTCGTTTTGGTTCCGATTCATATGAGGATGCTGTGAGTGAATTGACCAAATTGAAGCAAACAACAATTGTCAGGGATTATCAGGAACAGTTCGAGATTCTTGCTAACAAAACCCAAGGCCTACCTTAACATTGTTTCACTAGTTGTTTCATTAGTGGGTTAAAGAAGGAGATACGGGCCAATGTATTGATGTTTAAAACTGCAACTACCATGCAAGCCATTGGTTTGGCCAAATTGCAGGAGCTTAGTATTGAGGCAATTGCCCAGAAGACTAGGCCGCCACCAAGAAATGGAGAAAATTTTTCGTATGGGCAGTCCAGACCTAATTCTTTTCCTGCCATTCGAAGAGAGTTACCAAAAGAGTTGGAGGAAAAGAATGCAAAAGGTTTGTGTTTCAAGTGTAACGAGAAATTCACAAAGGGACACCAATGCAAGAAAAAGCAATTGTACGTTTTGGATGGGGACCAAGAGAACTCAAATCAAGAACCTATACAGGAGGAGGAAAGTGAGGAAGTCCTGCAACAAGAAGGTGATTTGCAGATTTCTACTAACGCAATAACTGGTTCAGTCTCTTACAAAACCATGAGGGTATATGGATTGGTCAAGAAACAAAAAGTGGTGATCTTGATTGATACTAGTAGTACCCATAATTTCTTGAACCAAGAAGTGGTTAAGAGAGCAGGTGTGGAGACTGTTGCCACTGATCCTTTGATAATATTTGTTGCTGATGGAACAAAGATGACAAGCAATGCAGCATGTAAAGGTTTCGAATGGGAGATGCAAGGGGTGGTCTTCCAAATAGACATAAGGGTTATGGAACTCAAAGGGTGTGATATGGTGCTTGGGATTCAATGGTTAGCTACACTGGGTCCTGTGAAATGGGATTTCAAAAATCTCAGTATGGATTTCACCCTAAACAATAGGAGGCGTATTCTGAGGGGTTGGAAGCAAGGGGAATCCAAGTTGCTGGATGTTGAACACTTGAAGAAATTACTGTAGAAAAAACCTCCAGGGTTTGTGGCTCACATTTATGTTATATAAGAGGCCTCTCCAGCAGCGTCTACTACACTTGAAGTGGAACAGTTGATGTCCAAATTTGCAGCAGTATTCCAAGAACCCAAAAGCTTGCCTCCAACAAGAAGCCAAGACCATCACATTCCCCTGAAACCAAGTGCAGGACCTTTAAACATACGACCTTACAGGTATCCTTACTTCCAAAAAAATTGAGATAGAAAAACAGGTTAAAGAGATGCTTCATTCAGGGGTCATTCGACCAAGTGTCAGTCCTTACTCAGCACCTGTTTTGTTAGTTAAAAAGAAAGAAGGAACTTGGCGTATGTGTGTTGATTACAGAGCTTTAAACAACATTACTGTAAAGGATAAATTCCCAATACCTGCAATTGATGAGTTACTAGATGAGCTCTGTGGTGCTTCTTTCTTTTGTAAACTTGATTTGAAGGCTGGATATCACCAATTAGAGTGCATACCCCTGATGTACCAAAAACAACTTTTAGGACTCATGAAGGACACTATGAGTTCCTAGTCATGCCCTTTGGCTGACAAATGCACCCTCAACTTTTCAAAGTCTCATGAATGAGGTCTTTAAGGAATATTTGAGGAAGTTTATCTTAGTTTTCTTTGATGATATACTGATTTTTAATAAAACCTTGAATGAGCACTTGTACCATTTGGAGTTGACCTTGCAACTTTTACAAAAGCACAACCTATTTGCTAAAAGGTCTAAGTGTGTCTTTGCCAAACAAGAGGTTCAGTACCTTGGCCACTTGGTCTTAAACAAGGGTGTATCTGCAGATGCTAGCAAGCTTGAGACCATAGCTAACTGGACAATTCCTAAAACTCTCAAATAGTTAAGAGGATTCTTTGGTTTAACTAGATATTACAGAAGATTTGTGAGGAATTATGGGCAGATCTCAGCTCCATTAAACCATTTGTTGAAGAAGGAGTCTTTTAATTGGACTAATGAATTAATAGCAGCTTTTCATATTCTCAGGGAGGCTATGATGATCTTACCAGTCCTGGCTCTTCCTAATTACACCAAAGCATTCATTGTTGAAATAGATGCTTCAGATAAAGGGGTAGGGGCAGTGCTAATGCAAGAAGGGCATCCAATTGCATTTTGGAGTAAAGGGCTGTCAAGGAAATATTTGAGTTTATCCACCTATGAAAAGGAGCTAATGGTTGTGGTCTTAGCAGTCTTAAAATGGAGGCATTACTTGCTTGGGAGGAAATTCATTATCAAGACAGACCACCAAAGTTTGAAATACCTACTGGAGCAAAGAGTTGCAACCCCTTTCCAGCAGAAATGGATCGCCAAATTGCTTGGCAATGATTATGAGGTCACCTACAAGCATGGAACATAAAATAAAACAGCTGATGCATTATCAAGGAGGGAAGATTTGTTTTTAGAGCATGCCACTGTAAATGCCTTGCTTGCAGTAGATTCTACTTGGCTTCCCACAATAAAACTCAGTTGGCAAACTGACTTGGCATTACAACAGCTTATAATAGAGTTAGAGCAGGACCCCAATTCTCATAAAGGTTTTTCTTGGGAAAATGGTACACTAACTTACATAGGAAGTCTGGTGGTGGGGAACTCACCTGATCTCAGGAAGCAAGTCATGGCAGGTTATCATAGCTCTTCTATGGGGGGACACTCAGGTGTAGACAAAACCACTAGAAGGATCAAAAGGACCTTTTATTGAAAGGGATTGAAGAAGGATATTCAGCTTTTTATTTCAGAATGCTCAATTTGTCAGAGGTTCAAAGGGGAAAATGTTCACCCACCTAGGTTACTCCAACCCTTGCCAATTCTTGAGAAGGTATAGAGTGATATCTCTATGGATTTCATTGAGGGTCTTCCCAAATCACATGGAAAGACCATTATCTTTGTGGTGGATGATAGGTAACCAAATATGCTCATTTTATGTCACTATCTCACCCTTATACTGCTAAGGATGTGGCACAATTATTCCTAGACAATGTTTACAAACTTCATGGGCTTCCAAGCACCATAGTTTCAGATAGAGATGTTGTGTTTACAAGCCTGTTTTGGCAAGAATTGCTCAGAGTTTTGGGGATTGAGCAATGCCTTAGCACAGCATACCATCCACAGTCAGATGGGCATACTGAAATAGTGAACAAGTGTTTGGAGAATTACTTAAGGTGCATGTGTGGTGATTGCCTGGTCAACTTGGCTATCCTTGGCCGAGTGGTGGTATAACTTTTCTTATCACTCCTCAATCAAAACGACTCCCTTTTAAGTAGTCTATGGACAGCTACCACCATATCACAACTTCATGAACATTGGAAGGTCACAAGTAGCAGCAGTGGAAAATTGGGCAAGGGAAAGGACAACCATTCTGAGAATGCTTAAGGAAAATTTGCAGCAAGCACAAAACAGGATGAAACATTATGCAGACAAACTAAGGAGTGAAAGAGAGTTTGCAACTGGTGACTGGGTGTATTTGAGATTGTAGCCCTACAAACAATCTTCCTTGGCTTTGCAGAGAAATATGAAGCTATCTCCATGTTTCTATGGACCTTTTCAAGTCATTGAAAGGGTGGAAAAGGTAGCCTACAATCTGGATTTACCTAGCTCAGTCCACATACATCCTGTTTTTCCTGTTTCATTGTTGAAGAAAAAGTTGGGACAGCAAGTCACTCCTATTCCAACTCTTCCTCTAGTCAGTGATGAAGGAATGCTGCAAATGGAGCCTGTGGTTGTGTTAGAAAGGAGGATGGTCAAACGAAACAACAAGGCAGTAGTGTAATGGTTGGTTCAATGGTTGTCAAACCCCAACCCAGAATTAACCCAATAGTGTTTGTTTAGTGTGTGCTTAGTCTTGATTTGGGTTTAGTTATCGTGGGTTAGAATGTGATTAGTTTTGGTCATGGTTATAGCTTTGGGGGAGTTCGAGAACGTTTAGTGTTTATTAGGCTCACTCAGGAAGGCCTGGGTGTACGTGCAAGCGTGGGAAGATTGTGTTTGGTTTTGTGTGAATCGTGATTTTCATCTCATTTGATTGGTTTTATGATTATGTGCAACTTTCGTGTTTAACTCATTTGTGTTTGAAGCCCAGAAACTCAAGTTTTGGCCAAAAAGGGTAAATAGCCTTTTCACACTCAAATCTGGACACGATTTTCGAGATCCCAAAACCATGTCAAAAATATACTTTTTGGAAACTAGATATTTCAAGGATCGTTTTATCCTTCTTCGTCGACTTCATTTGAGGCCCATAAGATCATGTTTTGACTCATGCAAGATTTGCACAAAAGGGGACCCACTTGCAAGCACTTAAGCTACCTTTCCCTTTCCCTTTCCCCATTCCACAACAAAATCCTGCAACTTCCTTGCCCTAGGTTGAGAAAACCCTCTTTTCTCTTCTCCTTCTTATCGAGTTTTGAAAGTGGATTTAAGACTGTAAGTTATGTCGTGTACTCGTTTTGAAGTCAAGTCTTTAAGCTCGTTACAAGATGTGTTTCAAGATGTGTTTCAAGTATTTCCAAGATATGTTTCAAGTTGTGTTTCAAGTATTAAATGGAGATCACTTCTATAAGTTGTGAGCATATATATTATGCATTTTGCTAGTCGTGCCTCGTCTTGTCGTGACAAGTGATTTCCCCTTGTATTTTCGATATGTTTGAATCGTGTTTCGCGTGTTTTGTGCATTCATGAACTCAAGTGAACACCATAGAGCTTGGACTTCCCTTTCAGTCTGATCCACTGTCTGGGGGTCCTTAAACATGTGAACTAACTGCAGATTAGTAGTGTATTTATTACACATCGTGCGTGTCCGGTTCCGCGGCCGGAAATCCCGTATTTGTGGGAATCGTATCGTGCTATATTATATATATTCGTGCTTGTCGTGCGTGCTTACTCTTTCCATTATAAATGGTAGAGAAAGGATGGGCTCTATGTGGATTTACTATTCATGATATATATGTTATGCATTCATGTTAGTGTGTCTTTGATTTAGTAGAGTATTTCAGTATATCCTCGATTTAACCTTGTTTTACATGCTTTCACTTAAATGATTTCTTGCCAAACCGTCGTGTTTGATGCTTGTATTTTGGTGACCAGGTGCAGGAGATCCTCCCTTTGAGGAGGAGTGCTCGGAGGAGGCCGTTGGGCCTGCCTTAGCTCGTGAGTGGCAACCCGACGACGTCATGTAGACGTTTGGATGGGTCATGAGTTTGATGGATCACATTTTGGGATTTTTTTATATACTTTGGAATTGTATTGGCCTTTGTTGGCCTCTTATTTTGGGAAGTGTAATAACTTAACTTACTTTGTTAACTTTTACAACTTGAACTATTATGGGAATGCCTCGTTATGTTTTCATTCTGATATTTATGTCTCGATGTCATTATGTTTCCTATTATGACATGATATGTTAGGATGTAATTTGCCACGCGCTTCCGCATACTTAAATATGTGAGTTGGTTGTTCCATGTGTGTTTGTTTGGAACCCTCACCGCGGGAACCTGTGGGAGGTTTAATCTCTTAATCTTACACTATCATCTGTCGTGGCCTCGGTCCGGGGTCGCGACACCAGCAGCAACTACGAGATGCAGCGGCAAACCAGGCTCCGCCCCCCCGACTTCATTCAACCGCACAAGGTTCGAGGCGGATCTTGGATAACAAGAGACGTCACTGAGCTTGTGACGAAGGCTCGAGCAGCAGCCGCAACTCCAAGAAGTCGCACCACGAGCCGGAAGCCAGTGACACTCTGAGAAGATGGCTTGATCGTCACATAAAACAAACCGTCCAACATAAAATGGAAATGGTCGGTTTCGCTCTGGATCGGCTGGATATCCACTGCAACGAACACCACGACGCATCTCCCTTTTCTCAGGAGATAAAGGACTCTGTCCTCCCAGAGAAGTTCAGCCTCCCGAGATTTACCCTCTATGACGGAACTTCGGATCTTGCTGCACACCTCTGACATTTCACCCAGCGAATGACGGTTTGGGGAGACGTCGAGCACCTGAACTGCAGAGTATTTTCCTCCAGTTTGGGAGACCTTCCCCTTAGATGGTTCTGCGCACTTCCTGAAGGATCGATTTCCAGCTGGCGACAGCTCAGGAGTTCGTTCTTGGAGAAGTTTCAGGCACATAGAGTCATCTCAAGGTCGAACAATGATCTAATGGCGGTCAGGATGAAGCAGAATGAAAACGTTACTAAATTCGCGAAGCGATTCTGGACCATCTATCCCCAGATCGAGGACGCCAATGACGAACTGGCAGTCATGTGCTTCAAAGAGGCCCTCCTACAAGGAAACGATCTCCGAAGGAGACTTGTATGCTACCCCGTGACCATGATGAAAGCATTGATGGCCTTGGTAAATCAATTTATTGAGCAAGAGGAGGATGAGGTCCGAGCTCAGGAGAACTTTAGTCTCAAACAAGACAGGCTTAGTAAAAGTACCAGCCTCTACATATAGAGCTTCGGGGCCTTGGTGATAGCACCAGCCTCGTTGTCTCAGGCTCGGTAAGAGTACAAGCCTCTATATAAAGAACTTCGGAGCCTCTGTCATAGCACCAACCTCGATGTCTCAGGCTCGGTAAGAGTACTGGCCTCTACATAAAGAGCTTTGGGGCCTCGGTGGTAGCACTAGCCTCGATATCTCAGGCTCGGTAAGAGTACCAACCTCAATTTGGACAGCTCCAGCTCGGACAGCTCCGGCATTGGTCTCGGTGACAGCACCAGCCTCAGCTCTGATAGCTCCAGGTCGGACAGTTCCGGCAATGGCCTCGGTGACAGCACCAGCCTCAGCTCGGACAGCTCCAGCTCGGACAGTTTCGACAGTGGCCTCAGTGACAGCACTAGCCTCAGCTCGGACAGCTTCGATCACAGCTCTAGTGGGCCTCGGACAGCACCAGCCTCCGCTTGGACGCCTTCGATCATGCCGGCTCCGGCAGTGGCCTCGATGACAGAACTGGCCATTATTCAGGCTCGGTTACAAAACCGGCCATCATTCCAGCTCGGCTACATTACCAGCTATCTCCCCAGTTCGGTTGCAGAACCAGCCTTACAAAGCACCATGTTATGGAACTCGGAGAAGCAAGTTCCGTTGTGGAACTAATTGAAAAGTTCTCTCCACCACCAGGGCAGAGCTTGCAATACCATACACGCCCCGAACTCAATATACAGAAGGGCTCCCCCATCATAATACTTAGCTCCCGACCTCCAAGAGTAAGGGAACTCTAGGAGGTCAGGAGCTATGGGCAATTATGTGGGGATATCTACATGATACCGAGATTGTCATCCCACCTCGGTCAGCACCATCTCACCTCGGTCAGCAACACCTCAGTCCTCGTCTCAGCACCTGAGCTCGGCACCTCAGCGTCTCATCTCAGCTATAGTGCCACACTTCCACCTCGGGCAAGTGCTTCATCATGGCCAGGTGCTTCACCTCGGCCAAATGCTCCCACATAGGCAGCAGTGCCGGAATGCTTATCGAGACGAGTACAGATTGTTATACCTCTATGGAAACTTGACCACGTTACAGAACGTGTTGAGTAATGATGACATGCATCGAGTAAAGATAAAAAATTGTCATTATCCGGAGGCTACGTCTACATCAAGTCATCAGGGTAAGGTCTGATTAGACTTCCATCTCCACCCACCTCAACTCAGGGAGGGTCCGATGGGACAGAACCCCCAAAAGTCAATTCTTCAGTATATATGTACAAAGAGGTAAACCAAAAGGAGGTACACCAAGGGTCACACTCAGAGACTTTCTTCCTCTCTTCCTTCATCTCCATCCTTTGCTTAGTTGAAGAACTGACTTAGGCATCGGAGGGCCTTACACTAACAACAGCTAAGGTCTTCTGACCCTCTCTTCTCCTCCCCTTTCAGGTTTTCAAGTGACTAATCATTCCCAAATAAGTGTTTATATCATCTAAGTAAGTCCGTGAAATTTTTTGCACTTACAGATACCTACACACATAAAATAAGGAAAATACCTTTTAGAAGCACCTGTTAATGAAAGAAATCGAAAATGAAATACATAACAAGGTATCATGTATGGAAGTAGTCTGTAAGGGTTCAAACCCAATACAAAGGTGAATTTGATCAAAACTAATACTTCCTATGAAAGTTCACGCTCCCCCTCAATCCATTCCCTCCTTTTGTCAACATGTTGACAAAGATTTAACTATGTAGTGCAAGAAGAAGATGGTTTTACCAATTAAGGGTAAACTTCAAGGAAAGGATTAGATACGTTTAACTATAAAACTCAATATGATCAAATTACCAATGTAAAGAGCAAGGTCAAGGAGATGAGATGGGGGGTTACATAGCATAACATCAATTAATATAACTATGAAAATCATATGCTATGAAAGTTTTTGTAATCATCAATAGAAATGCACTACAAGAGATATAAATATATAAACAAAATGCAAATCTATTAATTAAGTTGTGTGTTAGTCTCAAGCGTGATTAATGGATTGTGGTTTAGTTGGGATAAAAATAGCTTTCATAATAGCTTTGGAGAATTTTGAGTGTCTTGGTACTTAGTGGGACCCTTTGGGGGTTCATTTTATGACTTTGCGTGTACTTGGGGGATTATCTGAGATTCAATTTATTTGCATGTTAACCCTGTTTTACTTATCTCGTTAATCTCTACAACGTTCATGTTGATCTCGTTCCCCTTCGAAACCCTGAAACCCGATTTTCCTAGTATTGAGGGAAAAACAATCTTTTTACACTAAATCTATATCCAAAATTTGATATTCCTGAAACCATTGAAACATATACTTTTTGGAAACTAGATATTTCGACAATCACTTTTCTCTTCTTCGTTGAACGCAACCGAGGCCCCGAAAGTCATGTTTTCAATCCCATAAGATTTTTTAGGGGTGGAGCCCACTCCCAATTGCTTTATAAGAGAACCCTTCTTCTCATTTCCCCTTTTCCAGCTCAAAAGAATCATAACCTAGGGTTTTTCCTTTCCTCTTCTTCCTCTTGCTTCTCCATCCCCAAGTCTCAGCCCAACTTGCACAAATTGAAGAATGGATGTCACCATCTCCTTCCTCTTCACTAGAGCTCTCCATTAATATCATTTTTGGAGAAAACCTCCCATCCCTAGACCTTCCTTGAGCTTATCTTGTGTCTTTGAAGAACCCTCATGTAAGTAATCTTTTCCCTCTTTTGACATTGCGTTCTCTTGGCCTAAGAGAAACTCCCTTTCTAATTATTGAAGCTTTTCCTTCTTGTTCTTTGTTTTGACCCTATTAGGGTTTGTTTTGGAGGTTTTGTTTGTAGCTTGGATCTTTGGCTTGGAGGTATGATTAGAGTGTTTAGAGCTTGATTTCTTGATTAGAGACCCAAGGCAAGTGGATGAATTGATATCTTGTGCATTAAATGATTTTATGAGAAATGTATTGATTTTTGTCATCTCTATTCATACTATTCTTGATTTACATGCTTTTGAAATAAATGCACATAAATGAGTTGGTTGATTGTTCACTCTTGAAGCATTGCCTTTATGACCTCTCATTTATTGTTTGTTTGTAGTGTAAACGAATCCTTGCGATTTGGTGGGTTTTCTCTTCTCTTTGTGGTTGAATGTGATTGAGAAGAAGGTGTTTGGATTAAATGTTTAAAGAATTTTTGATGGGGCTTTTGGATGATGTTTGTAAGGAGTTTTGGGCCTCTCATTTTGGTGAAGGAATGAGGCTCAAAGGTATTGTAAGAAGAGGAAAATGGGAAGAAGCAGAACTGTCCCGGAATCAGTTCTTGGACAGTTCGCTCGAGCGACCTGTCAAGAAAAGGATTTCGTCCCATCCAGTAGACAGTTCGCTCGAGCGAACCCTCCCAGAATTCATTCTAGAGAATGGTTAGCTCTAGCGTATGAATAGTTCAACCAAGCAACTTGAACTGGATGAGTTTGCTAGAGCGGACCCAACTTCGCTCGAGCAAACCCACCCAGAAAATCATTCCAGAGAGCTCACCGCTCGAGCGACCTTCAGGTCCGCTCGAGCGATGGGTACTGTTCATCTGGGGCTACTGTGGTGTCACGACCCGAGCCCGAAATCAGAGTAATCAGGGATTAACCGCGGGTCGCGATGATAATCATACTTACTCCCGTCAACCTCGAACTAACCGAAGTTAAGACGAAGTCCACAAGGGATCTTGCATACGTACCTGTCAATGTACAATTGCGGAAATACATACATGTATACATTGACGAAACATTTAAAAACAAAATGTCCTTTACATAAAGTAAAGTAACTTAATACACATCTTTACATTCTAAGTAAGTCAGCCACTGCATCTTCAAAATAGAATGCAGGGGACATAATTTACCATACAAAATGGATATACATCAAAATCACTATTAAACAGTTCCTACATAATCGCCCTCAGATCATGTCTATTCAATTAAACCTCCTGGAGGTATCGGATGGGCTTCCTGCGCTGGCGGTACGGCCTATGCGGGACTGGTACGGGCAACTGGGCCTGTAATATCATCAGTAACACAGTGAACACGACGGTTCAACAATGTATATACAGATTTATGCCATAATGGTATTCCTGTCAATTTATTGATTTAACAGTTCTAAACAATTCCATTCTAATACAATATTCTATATAAAACAAGAACAGTATTAACAATCGTAAGTTTGGCAGTTACAATAGTATTGGTTCCCATTCAATTCGATTCTTCCCAAAGGAAGCAATCTCACATTCATTCATTAATGTAAGTAATTATAGAATGACTTACTAGTGGGACTATTCAGTCCATTATGTAACTTATGGATGGCTTTTCAATTCATTGACTTTTCAGTCTATGACCTTTTGGTCCAATAAGGTGGGATCTTCCCAGTGTCTTGATCAGAGAGCACTGGTGTCACCACGGAGTTCCGGAACACTCCCAATTACATCTGCTGCAGCAGGATTATTCATTACATTTGTTCATTATCCAGTGTTTCGTATAGCTCTCTAAGAGCTTGAGGAAAAACCAATATATAATGCCAAACTTCTCATTTCAATTATAAACATTATCTAAACCAAATAAATGAGTGAAACGTTCGTTATCAATGCACGTGTTACTATGGATGATATTACTTGATTGAATATATGCATTTAGATAACCTTAGCTAACACTTATGTAGGTTTAGATGTCATTATGGTTACCTATTGGCCACCACCTAATTTTTATCATTAAATAGGGCAAAAACCCCTTTCAAAAAGGATATCTTATTGTCAACTCAAGTATAGAACCGAATGTCTTAATTCGGCACAGAATATCTCAGCGCGGCATAGAATGCCGAGCTCAGCATATAATGCCTCAGCTCGGTTACGTAAATAAGGGAAGACATGAGCTTGGTAAAAGTCATGAACTCGGGCATGACAGCTCGGTTCGGTAAAGCGTCAAGCGCAGAGTTCAAGCACTGGCGAAACGTTGAGCTCGTTCAGCTCGGCAAGCATGAGCTCGGTCAGCTCGGCCAAGCATTGAGCTCGGCCAGCTCGGCCAGCGTCAAGTGCATTGTTTTCGTCTGGTTCTAGAGAGCCTGACCATTCATGCTCGGTAAAACACATGAGCTCGGTAAGAACGGAGCTCGGTAACGCCAACTCAGTTCGGAGAAGCGCGATAGAGATGCGCTCGGTAAAGAACGGAGCTTGATAAGAGAACGAAGCTCGGATATGACAGAGCTCGGTAAAGCACTGATCTCGGCTGACAGCTCATCTTGACAGCGTCAAGCACAGAGAGGAATCAAGTGCTAAGCTCGGTAACGCACTGAGCTCGGTCCAGCACTGAGCTCGGTAACGCACTGAGCTCGGTCAACTGCGTGAACTGCAGGGACAGAACGCAGATTCTGTATCTAAACTGAAATGGATCCAAATCCATTTCCTTACTCTCCTGAATCTGAACACAGCCAATATATGGAATTGACAAATATATTCTATCTCTATATTTCCATCTAATCATTTCAATTCACGAACACAAAAACCTAATTCATTACCCTACTTTGAAACCCTAAAAACATCTATTAGTCTCAAATCCCTTAATTTCTCACAAATCTAGGGAAAAACAACCACTCAAGCATAAAATACAGATATATACTTGCCTTAGCTTGAAGCTTGATTCACAAAAACCCTTACTTAGCTTGAATTGAGAAGAAAACCTCTTAACTTGGGTTTCTCTTCAAGAACCTCAAGAAGAAGACGAACAAGATGATGAAGATGATGAAGGTGATGAAGAAGATGAACTCCTCTTCACTTGTAATCAATTCAACACTTCAACTTGATGCTTGTTAGAGAGCAAATGAAGAAAGAAGAAGAAAAAGAGAAGATGGGGCTGTCCAGGGTTTGAAATGAATGAAATGAACTCCTTTTAGCTTATATAAGCTTATAATTTGCACATAAGTCCATTTATTCCTCTTATTTACAATTTGAGTCAATTGGAAGACTATTTGATCGAATTCTCGTCAAACGACTTCGTGTCTTTTACGAAAGTTAACGTACTCGTCAAGATACACGTGTTGGTATCAAGAGTTTCCGTATACAGCAAAATATGTACGTATTCGTATTTTTTTGGAAAAGTCTCTAATTCTCTTAGTTTGAGTCTAAAACTCATTCGATTAATTCAACCTCCTTCATTATCAATTCATTAAGCTTAATCTACTTAATTTAAGCAAATTCAATTCCATTTGGTCATAAACCATTGTTAGCTTAATTAATCATAGTTAACTAGCTTCACTTCCGTTTAATTAGAGTTAATCTCAATTAACTCGGGACGGGGTCTAACATTTCCCCTAAACTTTTAGAATTGTTCGGTCCTCCGAACGCAATACAAATCAATATAAGTTAGTACACAATTCAAATTAGGATTACCTTAACGAATAGCTCAGGATACTTCTGAGCCATTTGATCTTCAAGCTCCCATGTAGCTTCATTAGGCTCATGATGATCCCACAAGACTTTGACCCATTTAATTGTTCTGGTACGCAGAACCGCCTCCTTGGTATCAATAATCTGAATTGGCTTCTCAACATATGTGGTGTTTGGCAATACTTGGATCTCTTCATGATGAATGACATGTGAAGGATCAGCCACATACTTTCGAAGCATTGAAACATGAAACACATTGTGGATACCGGAGAGTTCTGCTGGAAGGTCAAGACGATAGGCCACATTTCCAATTCTGCTTGTGATCTTGAAAGGTCCAATGAATCTCGGGGAAAACTTTCCTTTCTGTCCAAATCGGATAGTACCTTTCATTGGGGAAGTCTTCAAAAAGACTAGATCATCAACTGCAAACTCTAGATCATGCCGACGATTGTCAGCATAGCTTTTCTGCCTTGATCTAGCAACCTTTAGCCTATCTTGTATCTTCTGAATCTTCTCTGCTGTTTCAGCAATGATCGTAGGACCGTGGAAACTTCGAGTTCCAACTTCTTCCCACCTCACTGGAGTCCTACATCTTCGACCGTACAATGCTTCAAATGGTGCCATTCCAATGCTGGAGTGATAGCTATTATTGTACGCAAATTCGTACAAGGCCAAATGATCATCCCAATCACTCCCGAAATCAACAACACTAGCACGAAGCAAGTCTTCTAAGGTCTGTATAGTTCGTTCTGATTGTCCGTCTGTCTGTGGATGATAAGCAGTACTAAACCGAAGTCTAGTACCCATGGAACTCTGAAATGACTGCCAAAATGCGGAAACAAACCGACTATCCCGATCGGAGACAATCGAGACCGATGTTCCATGCAATCGAGTCACTTCCTTGACAAACAATTTGGACATATCATTGAATCCCATATCCTTTCTAAATGGAAGGAAGTGTGTAGACTTCGTAAGACGATCAACGATCACCCATACAGCATCATGCTGCTTCCTCGTCTTCGGCAATCCAGAAACAAAGTCCATAGTGAGATGTTCCCACTTCCACTTAGGGATATGCAGTGGGTGAAGCAATCCAGGCGGCTTTCGATGCTATGTTTTCACACGCTGGCAAGTTAAGCAGGAAGACACATAACCTGCTATCTCCCGCTTCATATTATTCCACCAGAATCTACCCTTCAGATTTCTAAACATTTTCGTACTTCCAAGGATGCATAGAATATCTGGTGTGGTGAGCTTCGAACATCATTGCTTGTTTCAGATCTTCCTGTGCTGGCACACACAATCGGTCTCTAAAGTAGAGAACTCCTTCTACCATTACAAAGTCTGGCCTCTTTGTAATATTATCCCGAATCTTCACCAATTCAGGATCATTGAATTGCCTAACTTTGATCTGCTTGATAAGAAGGGGTTCGAACACAGACATTGCCGCAAGCATTACCCGATTGTCCACTATTTCAATGGACACATCCAAATCCTTAAAGTCATCAATCAATTCCCATCCACGCTCCAACGATGCCAAGTCAGCAGATCTTCGACTCAAAGCATCAGCTACGACATTACCCTTTCCAGGTACATATCTAAATGGAAAGTCATAATCCTTAATCAGCTCTAACCAACGGCATTGTCTCAGATTGATATCCTTCTAAGTGAACAAATACTGAAGACTCTTGTGATCACAATGGACTTCGAAAGTCTCTCCATACAAGTAGTGTCTCCATTGCTTCAATGCAAACACAACAGCCGCGAGCTCTAAATCATGAGTAGTATAATTCTTCTCATGTTCCTTCAATTGACGCGAACCATAGGCAATCACCTTGCCTCTTTGCATCAATACACATCCCAACCCAATACTTGAGGCATCTGAGTAAATCTCAAATCCTCCTCTTCCTTCAGGTAAAGACAAGATTGGGGCTGAAATTAACTTCTATTTCAAAGCTTGAAAACTAGACTCACATGTATCATTCCATTGAAATGGGACGCTCTTCCGAGTTAGTTTCGTTGAAGGGGCTGCTATCTTTAAGAAGTCCTTAACAAACCTTCTATAATAGCCTGCCAATCCTAAGAAGCTTCGAACTTCAGGCACATTTTTCGAACTCTGCCAATTAGTAACTGCTTCAATTTTAGCTGAATCAACAGCTAATCCATCTCTGGTAATTATATGACCCAGAAATGCAACCTGCTGTAACCAAAAGTCACACTTCTCGAGTTTTGCATATAACTAATTCTCCCTCAGTATTTGCAAGGCTGTCCTCAAATGATGTGAATGTTCCATCTCTGACTTTGAATAGACCAGAATATCATCGATGAAGATCACAACAAACTGATCCAGATAGGAAGCAAACACCCTGTTCATTAAAGCCATAAACACTGCAGGTGCATTGGTTAGACCAAAAGGCATCACTAAAAATTCATAGTTTCCATAACGAGTCCTGAATGCGGTTTTCTGCACATCTTGATCTTTAACTCGAATCTGATGATATCCAGATCAAAGATCAATCTTAGAAAAATACTCCGCACCCTGAAGTTGATCAAACAGCTCATCTATCCTAGGCAGTGGATATTTGTTCTTGATTGTCACTTGATTTATCTGCCTATAATCAATACACATACAAAGGGTGCCATCCTTCTTCTTCACAAACAGTACAGGTGCTCCCCAGGGTGAGACACTAGGTCTAATGAAACCCTTGTCAAGTAAATCCTGTATCTGTTTCTTCAACTCATATAAATCTGATGGTGCCATTCGATAAGGTGCCTTGGATATCGGTGCAGTACCGGGCACAAGTTCGAATGTAAAACTTCCCTAGCCGGAGGTAGACCTGGTACTTCATCTGGAAACACGTTTGGAAATTCACAGATTACAGGAATATTTCTTAACTCCTGTACAGGCTTCTTCTCTGAAATGAAGGCAATATAGCCCTCACATCCACTGGGCATCATCCGTTCAGCCTTGAGTGCTGAAACCAGTCTGGTGTCATATTTCTTCTGAACTCCTTCAAAGAGTACACTGGCATTGGCTTCATCCACCCTAAAGGTGATGATTTTACGAAAACAGTCTAAACAAGCCCTGTACTTCGTAAGCCAGTCCATGCCAAAGATCACATCAAAATCATTCATTGCTAATATAACCAGATCAGCTGGCATTAACACTTCACCAATTCTAACAGTGCACTGAGGTACATACAGTTCACACACTACTTTTCTCCCAAGAGGAGTAGACACAGTAAAATCATATGCTAATTGCATTATCCAGTTTTGCATGCTACAAACAAATGCAGGTGCTACAAAAGAATGCGTAGAACCGGGATCAAATAATGCAATAGTAGGTCTATTGTCTACCAGGATTGTACCTTCAACCACATTTGTTGCCACATCAGCTTGTTCTCTGTTGACTGCATAAGCCATCCCAGCCATCTGTGGCCTGTCAAGCTATTGTTGCTGCCTTGGCTGCTGCCTCTGCCATTGACGTTACTGTCCTTGACGTTGAGGCTGCGGTTGCTGTTGTCTAGGAGGGGCTGGCAAGGCCAATCTCTGCGGAGGAGCAGTAAGTGTTGCTTGATTCTGAGTAGGCTGCTGATACGGAGCTCTAACATCTCTCCGAGTCTTAGGACAATATGCCATTTTGTGTTCCATAGAACCGCAAACTAAGCATGCACCAGTAGTCCTCCAACATAACTCAGTCCTGTGAGCTTTCCCACAAGTATCACAGACTGGTCTATTTTCTCTCCTCTCACTCCTCGCATCCCTTGGAGTGAAGTGTTGTTTCTGCCTTTTGTGCCTAGACTGTCCTCCTTTCTTGTACCATTCATTACCTTTCTTGGTGATCACTGCTCCTGCTTCCCTTTCTCTCTGTACTTCCTCCGCTGTATATGCCCTATCAACGGCATCATCAAACGTCGTAGGCTTCTGCCCAGCCAATACGATCGTCTTATATTCAGGATTTAAGCCAATGAAGAATCTCTTCACTTTCTTTTCTTCAGTATCTACCAACTCGGCAGCATACTTAGACAACTGTAAGAAAGTATAAACATACTCAGCTACGGTCAAACGACCTTGCTTCAAGTTCAAGAATTCTGATTCCTTCTGCTGCTGTACATGTTTTGGGATAAACTTCCTTCGAAACTGTTTCTTGAAAGCCTCCCATATTCCCTCAGCTGGCATTGCCTGAAACCTATCCTTGACACTCTTCCACCATATACTTGCGCCCCCCCTAAACATAGTGGAGGTAAGTAACACTCTCTGCTTGTGAGTGCAGACTACTGTTTCAAACACATCTTCAATGTGGTCCAGCCACTCATCAGCCTGCATCACATTTTCATTTCCATGGAATTCGGTGGCTCCTCTCTTACAGAACCTCTCAAAAATAACATGGGGGTCTTTGTCCTTATGCTGAAACACTACCTGAGTCTCAACATGAGGTGGTGGTTGAACTGGCATTACTGGGGGAATCTGAGCTTGAGACTGTTACAATTCAAACAAAGCAGCTAACTGGGTCTGCATACCCATCTGTGCTTCATGGCTCTTGGCTATCTATTCATTACTCATGGCTAACTGCTCTAATATAGCAGTGAACCTAGCATCAGTATCAGATTGAGAAGGAATGGGTGTGACTAGCACAAAGTCATTATTCCCAGAGCCTGATCCAGAAGCCATGCTGTAAACAATACGGAAGGTAAGAAACACAAATCTATACACTTCCATCGCATATTATTCACATATAGTGAAAGCAGTAAACACCAATCCTAAGTTGGATTTGTTCTTAACATAACGTTCCTCACTTCGTTCTTAGATTCACTAAGTCTTTTAAAATTTCATTTTCTAGCTCTTTAAATTCTCTGATACCATACAATAAGTATGTCACGACCTGAGCCCGAAATCAGAGTAATCAGGGATTAACCCTGGGTCGCGATGATAATCATACTTACTCCCGTAAACCCCGAGTTAACCGAAGTTAAGACGAAGTCCACAAGGGATCTTGCATACGTACCTGTCAATGTACAATTGCGGAAATACATACATGTATACATTGACGAAACATTTAAAAACAAAATGTCCTTTACATAAAGTAAAGTAACTTAATACACATCTTTACATTCTAAGTAAGTCAACCACTGCATCTTCAAAATAGAATGCAGGGGACATCATTTACCATACAAAATGGATATACATCAAAATCACTATTAAACAGTTCCTACATAATCGCCCTCAGATCATGTCCATTCAATTAAACCTCTTGGAGGTATCGGATGGGCTTCCTGCGCTGGCGGTACGGCCTCTGCGGGACCGGTACGGGCAACTGGGCCTGTAATATAATCAGTAACACAGTGAACACGACGGTTCAACAATGTATATACAGATTTATGCCACAATGATATTCCTGTCAATTCATTGATTTAATAGTTCTAAACAATTCCATTCTAATACAATATTCTATATAAAACAAGAACAGTATTAACAATTGTAAGTTTGGCAATTACAATAGTATTGGTTCCCATTCAATTCGATTCTTCCCAAAGGAAGCAATCTCACAATGATTCATTAATGTAAGTAATTATGGAATGACTTATCAGTGGGACTATTCAGTTCATTATGTAACTTATGGATGGCTTTTCAATTCATTGACTTTTCAGTCTATGACCTTTCGGTCCAATAAGGTGGGATCTTCCCAGTGTCTTGATCAGATAGCACTGGTATCACTACGGAGTTCCAGAACACTCCCAATTACATCTGCTGCAGCAGGATTATTCATTACATTTGTTCATTATCCAGTGTTTCGTATAGCTCTCTAAGAGCTTGAGGAAAAACCAATATATAATGCCAAACTTCTCATTTCAATTATAAACATTATCTAAACCAAATAAATGAGTGAAACGTTCGTTATCAATGCACGTGTTACTATGGATGATATTACTTGATTGAATATATGCATTTAGATAACCTTAGCTAACACTTATGTAGGTTTAGATGTCATTATGGTTAACTATTGGCCACCACCTAATTTTTATCATTAAATAGGGCAAAAACCCCTTTCAAAAAGGATATCTTATTGTCAACTCAAGTATAGAACCGAATGTCTTAATTCGGCACAGAATATCTCAGCGCGGCATAGAATGCCGAGCTCAGCATATAATGCCTCAGCTCGGTTACGTAAATAAGGGAAGACATGAGCTCGGTAAAAGTCATGAACTCGGGCATGACAGCTCGGTTCGGCAAAGCGTCAAGCGCAGAGTTCAAGCACTGGTGAAACGTTGAGCTCGTTCAGCTCGGCAAGCATGAGCTCGGTTAGCTCGGCCAAGCATTGAGCTCAGCCAGCTCGGCCAGCGTCAAGTGCATTATTTTCGTCTGGTTCCGGAGAACCTGACCATTCATGCTCGGTAAAACACATGAGCTCAGCAAGAACGGAGCTCGGTAATGCCAACAGTTCGGAGAAGGGCGATAGAGATGTCGCGACCCCAAACCGGGGGTCGTGAGGGAGGGGTGATTAAATTTATTTTTATTTCTCCCAAGATCCGCGTGTGTGAGGATCCACAATCACATCACTCTCTGAACATTTCTGCGGAAGCTTTCGTGGCAATGCGACCCGGAGTCCGTGGACATCATCGGATTCCGCGTCGCATAGGGCCCTTTAGCATAAAGCTATCATTTTATAAATCATATCAGACTGGAATACACCCACATATAAATTACAGAGCTGACGGTAACAGGATATTACATTTCCATACATATTCAAGTTACAATTATCAATGTGTATTAATTACAATCCCAAGAAGGGCTAATAAAAGCCGGACAATACAACTAATATCCACTACCCATTTGTGACGTAACTCCGATGTCAAGCACAATGTCTACAGGACATAGCCGACAAGACAACCTGCAACTCGTGGCTCCACAGCCAACCAAACTCTCAGCTCGGGGCGGGAAATCTGAACCTGAGTACCAACATAGTGGGTCAAACACGACGGTTTGGCAAGAGAATGAAAAGATACCACAATATACAATAGATGAAATACCTTGAAAAGCATAGAAATCTGTTTAAACAAGAACTCTAATAAAACCGATAAATCATTTTGCTGTAAAACAAGTAAACAAGATAAGACATATGAGGTAACCAAGGAATCGGGAATAACAAGGTGGCAACCACAAGAAGCTAAGTCCTCTATCGCTAAAGCGATAGAGCAATAACTAGGCCCTGATCTCAGTCACTCGAGGTGAGGAGAAACAGGGGATCTCATATAGATACATATACATATACAATACTATACATGACCACGGTAGCGAGCCGGGCATCGGGACCACAGTAGCAATCTGCGGCATCGGGACAAGACCACGGTAATGACCGGGTAGCGGGATCCAAACTGCAGCTGGCGGGACAAGAGGGGGATCTCCAAGTCGGTTGATCAGACCAACAGGGTTATCCAAGCTTAGTGGTGCCGACTCATAGGTCAAATACAATCGAGACAGTGCAAGCAAATCAAGTACGAATACATAATCAAACGGGCAAGACGGGGGTGCTCAAGAGCACACTGACATATCATGTGGTGCAATGCACTTCAGGTCAAGTAACTGTTTCAAGTGTACAATAATACTTTCGGGAAAACCATTCATGTAATGCAAGGCTTGGAAATAGAGAAATATTATGAACTATGCTAAATCAGGAAAGACAATGATTTTAAGGTCTATTTGAGTGAATAGGGGTCCCGTATGTCGATCATAGATATGAATTGGTACTCCTTGAATTTGAAGACATTCCGGGCTCCTTATGCACTTTTACGCTTTTCAAAACTTACAATGAGCTTATGGTTATAACTAGATGTTATGATAAGGAAATCAAGACTATAAATGGTCCATCCTAAGTACGATGTTAATTCGGAGACATCGAGCAACCTACTCAGTCATCGAAAGGAATAGAATTCGCGATAACCAAGGAAAAAGTCTTGTATTTAGATATAAAGATGATATCGCGTCATTCCGTCCCGTTCAAGATTGAAATGAAGTGAACATCGATGTCACCCAACCAACCGTGAGGAGCATCGGCTCAAGACGTCCTCACGCATGGTCAAATGAGTCCAAAAAGGGTAGCCAAGATCCCACCTAAAACCAAGAAAAGAAAGAAAAATATAAAAAAAAATCTCAAAAACCCACTGGACTCAATCTGAGTCCTCCGATCGATCGGCTAAAATTTTCTGAACAGGGTCCGATCGATCGGCTAACATTTCTACACAGGGCCCGATCGATCGGCCCAAAAACCCTTACAGTTAAAGACAGTCCGATCGATCGGTCTGCACGTCCGATCGATCGGACCTGGGCGTACAGCAGTTCCGGGAACCTGATTTCTTTCTCCCCTTTTTCCTTTCCTTCCAACACATAATTAACCAAGGAAAACTATGAACAAGATGACTTAATTACATGCTTCCAAGACATTAAATGAGGCTATCAAGATCATTTATAGCAACCATGGAAAATCAATAGAAGAAATCAATGAAAGCATAAAAACCCATAAATGCTACCCAATCATTTGAAATTTAAAAACATCCAACATTCACTTGCCTCAAGTCTTCAATTAGTGATAAAACCAGCTCTAATCACACTTGCAAGCCAAGAACAAGATCTCTACAAAAACCCCCAAAACAAACCCTAAAATGGGTCAAAACAAGAAATAAGAAGAGAGAGCTTTCAAGAATGAAAATGGGGCTTCTCAAGGATCAAAAGAACATGAATCTAAAAGCTTAAGAAGAGATCTTACCAAATGGTGTTCCAAATGAACAAGACAAGCTAGAAGATGATCTTTTGGAGAGGAGGTTTCACCACAAATAGTATCAATAGAAAGCTCTTGAGGTGGGGAAGAAGATGATGTAACCTTTTGAGATGATGGTGCAAGATTTGGTGAGGATTAGAGATGAAGAAGCAAGAAGGAGAAGAAAAGAAAGGTGCAAGGAAGAACCCTAGACTCAAATGGCTGAAAAAATGGAGAAGGAAGAAGAGACATGGGTTTTTTTTCTTATAACATGTGAAATGGGCCCACCACTTAAGAACCATGAAAGGCCAAAATGGTGGTTTTCGGGACTTCGGATGAAATCGACGAAGAAGGAAGAAATGATCGTCGAAATATCTAGTTTCTAAAAAGTCTATGTTTCACGGGTTTTCGGGAATAACAATAATCCGGTACAGATTTGGTGTGAAAAGACTGTTTTGCCCTCAAAGCTAGAAAAGTCAAGTTTCGGGGTTCGGGACGGGAACGGGATCAACATGAAAGTTGAAGCTATCAGCAAAACAAGTAAATCGGGATGAAATACAAATCAAGAACAAAACGACTAAATCGGGAAAAAATACAAATCAAGAAAACCAAGATAAAATCCCAAGTACACGAAAAGCCATAAACAGGGTACCCCCAAAGGCCCCCCACACTAAAACCAAGACACTCCAAATATCCCAAAGCTATAACAAAGCTATTTTAAATCCCAAATCAAACCAAAAATCCACAAAAACACACTTAGAGCTAAACACAGCTCAAAGACACTAATCTGGGCTTCTCGGGTCGGGGTCTCACATCCTCCCCCCCTTAGAACATTTGGTCCTCCAAATGAACTAAACAAAACCAAAAACAAATGGGGATATAATCCCGCACAACGAAAACAAAATCTCAAACTGCTGCTCCCAACGGTCATCTCGAAAGCATCTGGACTAACTGGGTCATCTCTGCTGTGGAACTCTTCGGTCAACTACCAGCAGCTGTCATACATTCTTCCTCTGGCTCGAATCTGTTACTGCCCTGCCAATCTGACTGTTCAAGAATTCTGCCAACTCTGACTCCTCAAGAATCCTGCCAACTCTGACTCCTCAAGAATCCTGCCAACTCTGACTCCTCCTAGGTTCCACCAAGTCTCTCACTTCTAGCCACCTTCAAACAGAAAATTTCTGGAACAATTCTCTCAACTTCATCATGACTGTCGAATCTAGGTCTCATATCAAATGCACCATCTTCAAAGTGAACTTCCTGTTAGCTCTAACTTGCGCATTACTCTCGATCTCTGCACCACAATTTGTCTTTGACGATAACATGCTTGTCCCTTCACTATTCTTCAGCACTGGAAGCTCTGCACCTACTATTGCAACTGTTCTGCCAAGTCTGTTTTCCCAAACAAATCCCAAAATAATTGACTTCCTACTCCGAGCATCTGCCAACTGAAAATTACCTCTGACATTGATAATCTGTCCTGCTCCTGCACAACTGCACTACCTCCAGTCAAACACGAGGGTGAGATGAGTCTGTAGTCAAGGTCTCTGCTTCGGTTGAAGATCTCCAACTGTCCAAACTCTAATTCAGCAACTAGCTCTTCTGACACCATCCTTCCGTCAAACCCCTGACACCCATCAAAAGTTCTAACATCACTTCTAATCTGCTGCCTGTCTTGCCTATCCATGTCGGTCAAAGTAACTGAAAGTTCTGGCTCATCCGATGTATTGTAATTCCTTCAATGTCTTATCTGTTCAATCTTCTGCCTCTATCTCTGGTTCACCATCTTCAAGTCATGCATGTGTGCCATTCTTCTCTGAATCTTCCGACTAGCCTCGTCCACAGGTTATGGTTCTCCAGCCTGTATCTGCACAATGTCCAAATTGATATCTCAAAAGTCCTTAAAGTCTGCAAGATCTCCTCTATCATAAGGCCAGGTAACAATCCATTCTGCATACGGCTCTCTATATCGCAGCTGAAAACTCACTCCCCATCATTATAACCACACACTGATGTACCCCTCTGAGTCGACTTCACCATCCTTCTGGAATTACTGAAAATCCTCTAACACTTACCTGACAAAAGCTCGTCCATACTCGAGAAGTTCCCAACTTTTAGCATCCACTTGAAGCTCTATCAACTGAAAATCACTTCAAACTTCCTGAAATCTGTCATTCTCTGGTTTCTGGAGTCTTTTGACTTAGGGAATGTTCCAAGTTTATCCAAAAATCCACACTTACTTGCCTGACGAATCCTCTGACGATACACGATCAACTGTAATTGGGTCTTGGTATGCTGCTAACATTCCTTGCTGACTAGCAACTGCTCAAAAATTCCTTTGCTAACTCTGTCTGTGACATCAAAAAGCTGCAAATTCTGCCAAAGTCCTTCGAGATCCACATGCTAAGTTCACAAAACTCTGATTCTCTGGCGCGAAAACAACAAAAGGAGCTAAACGTGGGTGCGGAGACATTAAATTCTCCCCCACTAGAAAAGAATTTGGTCCTCCAAATTCTCTAACAAGAACAAAAGGAAAAAAGACAAGGAGAGTCTCCCCCACTAGAACGAAAACAAACCCAAATCTGATAAAACGACATCGAGCAAAAATCCGGATCTCACTACACGTCTTAAGGTTCCTAGAGTGTTTTATGTCCTAGAAACCTGCCCGCTCTGATACCAGTCTGTCGCGACCCCAAACCGGGGGTCGTGAGGGAGGGGTGATTAAATTTATTTTTATTTCTCCCAAGATCCGCGTGTGTGAGGATCCACAATCACATCACTCTCTGAACATTTCTGCGGAAGCTTTCGTGGCAATGCGACCCGGAGTCCGTGGACATCATCGGATTCCGCGTCGCATAGGGCCCTTTAGCATAAAGCTATCATTTTATAAATCATATCAGACTGGAATACACCCACATATAAATTACAGAGCTGACGGTAACAGGATATTACATTTCCATACATATTCAAGTTACAATTATCAATGTGTATTAATTACAATCCCAAGAAGGGCTAATAAAAGCCGGACAATACAACTAATATCCACTACCCATTTGTGACGTAACTCCGATGTCAAGCACAATGTCTACAGGACATAGCCGACAAGACAACCTGCAACTCGTGGCTCCACAGCCAACCAAACTCTCAGCTCGGGGCGGGAATCTGAACCTGAGTACCAACATAGTGGGTCAAACACGACGGTTTGGCAAGAGAATGAAAAGATACCACAATATACAATAGATGAAATACCTTGAAAAGCATAGAAATCTGTTTAAACAAGAACTCTAATAAAACCGATAAATCATTTGCTGTAAAACAAGTAAACAAGATAAGACATATGAGGTAACCAAGGAATCGGGAATAACAAGGTGGCAACCACAAGAAGCTAAGTCCTCTATCGCTAAAGCGATAGAGCAATAACTAGGCCCTGATCTCAGTCACTCGAGGTGAGGAGAAACAGGGGATCTCATATAGATACATATACATATACAATACTATACATGACCACGGTAGCGAGCCGGGCATCGGGGACCACAGTAGCAATCTGCGGCATCGGGACAAGACCACGGTAATGACCGGGTAGCGGGATCCAAACTGCAGCTGGCGGGACAAGAGGGGGATCTCCAAGTCGGTTGATCAGACCAACAGGGTTATCCAAGCTTAGTGGTGCCGACTCATAGGTCAAATACAATCGAGACAGTGCAAGCAAATCAAGTACGAATACATAATCAAACGGGCAAGACGGGGGTGCTCAAGAGCACACTGACATATCATGTGGTGCAATGCACTTCAGGTCAAGTAACTGTTTCAAGTGTACAATAATACTTTCGGGAAAACCATTCATGTAATGCAAGGCTTGGAAATAGAGAAATATTATGAACTATGCTAAATCAGGAAAGACAATGATTTTAAGGTCTATTTGAGTGAATAGGGGTCCCGTATGTCGATCATAGATATGAATTGGTACTCCTTGAATTTGAAGACATTCCGGGCTCCTTATGCACTTTTACGCTTTTCAAAACTTACAATGAGCTTATGGTTATAACTAGATGTTATGATAAGGAAATCAAGACTATAAATGGTCCATCCTAAGTACGATGTTAATTCGGAGACATCGAGCAACCTACTCAGTCATCGAAAGGAATAGAATTCGCGATAACCAAGGAAAAAGTCTTGTATTTAGATATAAAGAAGATATCGCGTCATTCCGTCCCGTTCAAGATTGAAATGAAGTGAACATCGATGTCACCCAACCAACCGTGAGGAGCATCGGCTCAAGACGTCCTCACGCATGGTCAAATGAGTCCAAAAAGGGTAGCCAAGATCCCACCTAAAACCAAGAAAAGAAAGAAAAATATAAAAAAAATCTCAAAACCCACTGGACTCAATCTGAGTCCTCCGATCGATCGGCTAAAATTTTCTGAACAGGGTCCGATCGATCGGCTAACATTTCTACACAGGGCCCGATCGATCGGCCCAAAAACCCTTACAGTTAAAGACAGTCCGATCGATCGGTCTGCACGTCCGATCGATCGGACCTGGGCGTACAGCAGTTCCGGGAACCTGATTTCTTTCTCCCCTTTTTCCTTTCCTTCCAACACATAATTAACCAAGGAAAACTATGAACAAGATGACTTAATTACATGCTTCCAAGACATTAAATGAGGCTATCAAGATCATTTATAGCAACCATGGAAAATCAATAGAAGAAATCAATGAAAGCATAAAAACCCATAAATGCTACCAAATCATTTGAAATTTAAAAACATCCAACATTCACTTGCCTCAAGTCTTCAATTAGTGATAAAACCAGCTCTAATCACACTTGCAAGCCAAGAACAAGATCTCTACAAAAACCCCCAAAACAAACCCTAAAATGGGTCAAAACAAGAAATAAGAAGAGAGAGCTTTCAAGAATGAAAATGGGGCTTCTCAAGGATCAAAAGAACATGAATCTAAAAGCTTAAGAAGAGATCTTACCAAATGGTGTTCCAAATGAACAAGACAAGCTAGAAGATGATCTTTTGGAGAGGAGGTTTCACCACAAATAGTATCAATAGAAAGCTCTTGAGGTGGGGAAGAAGATGATGTAACCTTTTGAGATGATGGTGCAAGATTTGGTGAGGATTAGAGATGAAGAAGCAAGAAGGAGAAGAAAAGAAAGGTGCAAGGAAGAACCCTAGACTCAAATGGCTGGAAAAAATGGAGAAGGAAGAAGAGACATGGGTTTTTTCTTATAACATGTGAAATGGGCCCCACCACTTAAGAACCATGAAAGGCCAAAATGGTGGTTTTCGGGACTTCGGATGAAATCGACGAAGAAGGAAGAAATGATCGTCGAAATATCTAGTTTCTAAAAAGTCTATGTTTCACGGGTTTCGGGAATAACAATAATCCGGTACAGATTTGGTGTGAAAAGACTGTTTTGCCCTCAAAGCTAGAAAAGTCAAGTTTCGGGGTTCGGGACGGGAACGGGATCAACATGAAAGTTGAAGCTATCAGCAAAACAAGTAAATCGGGATGAAATACAAATCAAGAACAAAACGACTAAATCGGGAAAAATACAAATCAAGAAAACCAAGATAAAATCCCAAGTACACGAAAAGCCATAAACAGGGTACCCCCAAAGGGCCCCACACTAAAACCAAGACACTCCAAATATCCCAAAGCTATAACAAAGCTATTTTAAATCCCAAATCAACCAAAAATCCACAAAACACACTTAGAGCTAAACACAGCTCAAAGACACTAATCTGGGCTTCTCGGGTCGGGGTCTCACAAGAGATGTGCTCGGTAAAGAACGAAGCTCGATAAGAGAACGGAGCTCGGATATGACAATAGCTCGGTAAAGCACTGATCTCGGCTGACAGCTCATCTCGACAGCGTCAAGCACAGAGAGGAATCAAGTGCTAAGCTCGGTAACGCACTGAGCTCGGTCCAGCACTGAGCTCGGTAACGCACTGAGCTCGGTCCAGCACTGAGCTCGGTCAACCGCGTGAACTGCAGGGACAGAACGCAGATTCTGTATCTAAACTGAAATGGATCCAAATCCATTTCCTTACTCTCCTGAATCTGAACACAGCCAATATATGGAATTGACAAATATATTCTATCTCTATATTTCTATCTAATCAATTCAATTCACAAACACGAAAACTTAATTCATTACCCTACTTTGAAACCCTAAAAACATCTATTAGTCTCAAATCCCTTAATTTCTCCACAAATCTAGGGAAAAACAACCACTCAAGCATAAAACACAGATATATACTTGCCTTAGCTTGAAGCTTGATTCACAAAAACCCTTACTTAGCTTGAATTGAGAAGAAAACCTCTTAACTTGGGTTTCTCTTCAAGAACCTCAAGAAGAAGACGAACAAGACGATGAAGATGATGAAGGTGATGAAGAAGATGAACTCCTCTTCACTTGTAATCAATTCAACACTTCAACTTGATGCTTGTTAGAGAGCAAATGAAGAAAGAAGAAGAAAAAGAGAAGATGGGGCTGTCCAGGGTTTGAAATGAATGAAATGAACTCCTTTTAGCTTATATAAGCTTATAATTTGCACATAAGTCCATTTATTCCTCTTATTTACAATTTGAGTCAATTGGAAGACTATTTGATCGAATTCTCGTCAAACGACTTCGTGTCTTTTACGAAAGTTAACGTACTCGTCAAGATACACGTGTTGGTATCGAGAGTTTCCGTATACAGCAAAATATGTACGAATTCGTATTTTTTTGGAAAAGTCTCTAATTCTCTTAGTTTGAGTCTAAAACTCATTCGATTAATTCAACCTCCTTCATTATCAATTCATTAAGCTTAATCTACTTAGTTTAAGCGAATTCAATTCCATTTGGTCATAAACCATTGTTAGCTTAATTAATCATAGTTAACTAGCTTCACTTCCGTTTAATTAGAGTTAATCTCAATTAACTCGGGACGGGGTCTAACATGTGGGAACGAAAACGAAACGTTCAAATGATTGAGAGTGGTTTGTTAGTAGCCCTATTGTGATGGGAAAACTTATAAACATTGTTTGAAACCAGTTTGAGAAAAAAGCCACATCACAAAGACTCATTTGAAGTGTCAAAAATTCATAAAATGTATAAGGAGCCTGGAATGTCTCCAAACTCAAGGAGTACCAAGTTATTATTAAAAATCGACATACGGGACCCCTATTCACCTTGGACAAATCTTGAACTCCGATATTTTGTCCACAATTTCAAAAGTTAAATTGTACCCTCTTGTTCCCGAGTTTTATACTACATCACTTCGTATCCCCGAAAGCATTGATATTGCACTTGTTATAGTTGTCAGCCCCGAAATACATGACTCGATATGAAATGAAAGTAATGCCTTTGAGCATCCTTGTCTTGCCCGGTTTTTTACTTGCACTTGGTGTATTTATACATGTCTTGATTTTTGTTATTTGACCTATGAGTCGGCACCACTAAGCTTGGATAACCCTGTTGGTCTGATCCACTGACTTGGAGATCCCCCACTTGTCCCACCAGCTGCAGTTTGGATCCCACTACCCGGTTATTACCATGGTCTTGTGCCGATATCACGGATTGCTACGATGGTTCCCAATGCCCGGCTCGCTACCGTGGTCGTATCCCGTATTATTATATATGTATATGCAAATTTTGCTGTACCTCCTTGTCGCGACCCCGGACTGAGACCCGGGCCCCGTCGCGACTGTGGTGGTGATTGTAAGATGATTAAATCTCCCACAGGTTCCCGCGGTGAGGGTTCCGAGGACACGGTAAACCAACTAACAAGATCAAATAGGCGGAAGCGTGTAGCAAATCACATCATACAAAAATCATAACAGAATATGTACATAAGTGTCATCGAGACTAAAATATCAGAATGGAGACATAACAAGGCATTCCCATAATAGTTCAAGTTACAAAGTTAACAAAGTGTGTTAAGTTGTTACGATCCCAAAATAAGAGGCCAACAGAGGCCAATACAATACCAAAAGTATATAAAAGCCCAAAAAGGTGATACATCGAAACTCATGACCCGTCCCAACGTCTAGATGACGTCGTCGGGTTGCCACTCGCGAGCTAAGGTAGGCTCAACAGCCTCCTCCTGGCACTTCTCCTCAAAGGGAAAACCTCCTGCACCTGGGCACCAAAATACAAGCATCAAACACAACGGTTTGGCAAGAAATCAATTTAGGCTAGAGCATGAATAAGCATGTTTAATCGAAAACATATTGAACAATTTATTAAACCAAGAATGAATACTTGACTGAAGAACATTTCAGAATTTATGACAAACTAGCATGCTTACATAATATATATCATGAATTGTAAATCCACAAAGAGCCCATCATTTCTCTATCATTTGTAATGAAAAGAGTAAGCACGCACGACAAGCACGAATATACATAATATAACACGATACGATTCCCACAAATACGGGATTCCGGCGGCGGAACCGGACACGCACGATGTGTAATAAATACACGACTAATCTGCAGATAGTACACATGTTTAAGGACCCCCGGACAGTGAATCAGACTGAAAAGGCAGTCCAGGTGTCACGCCCCCGGACCGGGATCCTAAGAAGAGGTCCGGGGAGCGTGAGGGGGATGATAATATTTCTCCCAAGATCCACGTGTGCGAGGATCCATAAATCAAATCACATCACTGTCTGAATATTTCTGCGGAAGCTTTCGTGGTAATGCGACCCGGAGTCCGTGGACATCATCGGATTCCGCGTCGCATAGAACCCCTAGCATAAAGCCATCATTTTGTGAACCATATCAGACTGGAACAAACCAACATAAGTAAAATACAGAGTTGACGGTAACAGGATATTACATTTCCATTATGTTCTGAAAGTCCGGGATCCTAACCCTAGAGGGGGGGGGGGGTGAATAGGGTGATCTACACTTTATGACTAATTATGACCAATTTTAATTTCTTAACAAACAACTAGTCACATGTGATGATTAACATACAATATGCGGAAGCTTAAACAAACTAATCACCACAAAGCAAACACCACTACACAATGATTTATAGTGGTTCGGCCTCAATGCCTACATCCACTACCGGCTTGTGTCTCAACACCCCACCGGATTTCCACTATTTATGCTTTTGAAAAGGCTAAGCAATAACCTCTACAATATGCTTTTCAAGGATAAGCAATAACCTAACAATGTTGTTTTTCTAGGCTTAACAACAACCTATACAAGATGCTTTTCTAGGCTAAGCAATAACCTTTACACAATGCTTTTCTTAGGCTAAGCAATAACCTTTACAAGATGAAGATTTCTTCTCAAAGAAGTGTCTACACAAACACTCAAAGAGATACAATTTAAGCTCAATTAATATGCCTCTTAATTAGGCGGATATGAAATTGAAAATCTAACTCACACAAACACTATATGAATGCAAATGTGTGTGTTCATGATGTGTGTGTGTGATAACTTCAATCAAGTTAAAATGAAGGCTCAATTAATGTATGCTTAATGCATTTTAAAGTTTAAAGCTCACAAAGATTTGATTGAAGTGAAATGCAAATCACATGTATAAAATACTAACTTGTTGATGATATGAAAATCAAAAGCTCACAAGTTGTATGAAATTAGTTATGTCTAAACATGTGATGCATGTGTAATGTTGTTTTCGAAAACAAAGGTTTAACTAAGGTTTAAATGAATGAAAACAACAATTTGATTCAACCAAGTAAAAGAAACATGTTACAAAAGAAATCAAAGGTTTTGACAAAACATGTTTTATAAAGTTTTAAAACAAACTTGGTTTGAAATCAAGGGTGAAGAATCCAATCCAACTTGAATCAAAGATTAAGAGAAGAATGGATTCAACACATCATAGTTAACATGCTAAAAATCATTTACCAATAATTTAAACAAAGCATATAACATATGATTAATAAAAGTAAAGCTTACTTAGAGATTTAACTTCATTAATCCAAGCTTTAGCTTTACTAATGACCCCTTGGTCTCTCTTGATTCATTCCCCCTTTTCTTGCCTCCAAACACCTCAAGGAAGGCTCTTTTCTCTTATTTGATCAACACCTTTTACAAAGGAATGAAACTCATTTTATAGCCAAAAAGTCACTTCTGGCGTGTCCCCGGTCGACCTGGTACACTGGGCGGTCGACCCGAGCCTGGGACCAAAATTCCCAAATTTGCATATTTTATGCATATTTCAAAGTTTTTCCTGAGGGAACTTTTTGGGCCATTAAATCAAGCTTGAAAACATGTTTTAAATCAAACTAAGTGGTTTAAAAACATGAAACACAAAAGCCTAAAATGATTCAAAACTTTAAAACCAAAGGTTTGCTTGATTTCTAAAACTTCTTTTCAAAAACAAATGCATCCAAGATTAAAAACAAATCATGCATAAAACATATGATTTACAAGATTTAAAACAATGCATGAGTAAATCAAGATTTCAAGTTTTCTAAAACAATGCAAATGTGTGCAAATCAAATGATGCTTGAATGATAATGCATCCATCAAATTGCAAATACAAAATCCCTAACAATCTCCCCCTTTGCAATTTGATGGCAACTTACTCATCACTGAAAATACACATAAAGTCTTCAGCTCCCCCTAAGCTGGACAAGTCTTGAAATCTTCTTGGATGCTTCTTCTCTTAGCTTGGGCTCTAGTTCTCTTTCTTCAATCTTCTTGATGCTTGGAGCTTGATCATCCTTCAAGCTTTCTTTTCAATAACCAAGCATCTTCTTTAGCTCCCAAGCTTTCACTTCTATCAACTCTCCCCCTTTGACCATGCACTCTCTCCTTTTGGCAAGATATGCATTCTCTCCCCTTGTAGAAGATCATACAATATCTCCCCTTAGGATGTATGGTCATGCTCTCCCTTTTGAGACAACTTGGTTGCTCTCTCTCCCCTTTGACATTAAATTGCAAAGGTACCTACACACATGAAATAAGGAAAATACCTTTTAGTAGCACCTGTTAACAAATGAAAACGAAAATGAAATACATAACAGGCCATCATGTATGGTTAGAAATTTCTAAGGGTTCAAAGCCAATACAAAGGTCAATTTGATCAAAAACTAACACTTCCTATGAAGGTTTACACTCCCCCTCAATCCATTCTCTTCTTTTGTCAAACTTTTGACAAGTGTTTAACTATTTGGAGCAAGAAGAAGATGGTTTTACCAATTGAGGAAAAACTTCAAGGAAAGAATTAGACACATAACTAGATATCTCAATATGATCAAATTGCCAATATAAAGAGCAAGGCCATAGAGAAAGCGATCATGGATACCAATTGGAATATATATATAAAAAACAAATATACCAATTGAGATTTAAGGATATGACTATTAAAACAATCACTCTAAAATGGAGTTTAAGGAATTTACCTATTAGGGAAAATCCAAATTAGAGCTATCCATGATGTTATGGGGTTTACTAATCATAGCATCAATCAATGTAACTTATGAAAATCATATGCTATGAAAATTTTGAATTCATTTCATCCAATCATTAAATATGACTATCAAGTGCAAGATGAATGAAATGAAATTCAATCATGAAGCCAACCTCAACTATTAACCAACCAATATTATGAACACATAAACATGGTGGTCATGAGATTTACCTATATGAGCAAGAGAGGTGGCAACATGAAAATTTATGATGCTAATGGAATGTGACATGGAATGAAAGCATATTACTATAAAGTTCAATCCAATGTACATGGTCTATCACATTCTCAATATATGACATCAATTGGATATTACAACAATCGAAAATTATACCAATTGAAACCAATTGAATTTGAAAACATGATAAGGAGCAAGAATGTGGTAAACACAAAATTCCATCAAGCAACATAAATGGATATTCATCACTTTTAATGGTATAACTAATAAGCATGGTGATGAACATGAGAAATTGCACAAAAAGATATAATCTTAAAAGAACATGCAATTTACAAGGTGTCAAAATCATATGAATTCAACATCTAAGAAAATCCATCCAACAATAGATATAACTAAGAAATACAAGGAATGGATTTCAAAGAGGTTCATATGATTACGCACACTATTATGAAGTTGAAACATGTATAAAGAATGATATTAATAAGAAAAACTATACATGAATCAACAACATAACCATCCATTTAATAATAACTAAAAAGCACAAAGGATGGATTTGAGAGTTCTAGTATGATATCTTCAAATATAACTAAGATTACAACCATACAAGGAACTCATTGACATTTGCATAGAGAGGATCAATTACAATCAAGATCTAACTCATACCATATCCTCAATAAAGAATATAACTATGTGAGCACAAGAAGGTATGAAGTTAGAGAGATATCATAGATCACATATAGATGAAAAAGGATTTCATATATGGGTTTACCAATTAAGAACAAGGGATTAATTCCAATTCATCTAAGGTGATCCATTAATCTATCATGCAAAATCTCTACCCTTAGCAAATGTACTAAGTTTACAATGCAATGGAAAGGGATATGAAGACATATCAAATGAGTGTAGCATATAAAAACTCATATGCACTTTTGAATCTCAAATGATCATGAAACAAAAGATTTTACTATAAAGATCATAAACAACATCAATTTGCATAAATAAAAAGATATACAAGGTTAAGAAAAATATGCAAATCAATGAGATCATACCCAACCATGCAATGTAAAACATCAAAATCAATTTGCTTTTGAAAGAATGTGACTTTGTTGAGTAAAGAAGCAAATTGTTTGTAAATTTTATTTCCTTTCAAAAGATATATTCATAACTAAGCACAAGGAAATAAATTCAAGGAAAATGCTTTTATAAATATAACCAATAAAGCTTATAACATTTTCCAAAGTTTTTCAAAACACTTTAATATATGAAATTCCAATGAAGAAACATTTATAGAATTATGAGCAAGTGATTTTGAAAAACAAGAAGTGTACTATTGTAAATTTTCAATTTGTAAAACAATAGACACTCACAAATTTTCCATACCATGAGATATAACTTGAAAATCAATGGAAAACTTAAATTGCTTCAAATCATTTGATTTACAAAAAGGATCTAACTATGACATTCATCAAATGATTTTCCAACATCAATTGATCATGAAAAACTTAGCTAAGAAAGCTTATGTAATCACAATCAATTGATCATCAATAGAAATGCACTACAAGAGATATAACTAAATATGAATATAAAGCAAATCTATCATGATGAAATTATAATCAAGTGATTTTGAAAACCATGATATGTAACTTAGATAAGTACATGAAAACAAAATCAATTGATCATAAATAAACATTGCATTTAAATAAATGTAACTAATGAAAGAACATAAATGCAAATGATCATGACCAACAAAAAGATTTAACTATAAAGAATAGGTTGGTCAATGAGGTTCAAGGCCCTAAGGTTTGACTAAGTATATTACTTTAGGAATCCACCTAAGGTCTTGAGAGGGTTGAACTTTGAGGTCTATTTTAAAAGTCTCACCAACTATAGGAGATTTGACTTGATAAATTTTCAATCTAGACTTATCACCATTATATTTAGATTTAACTAAATTTAGCTTAGGTTGGTGAATAGTCTTTTGAGGTTGGTGATTCTTAGGGGATTGATTTCTTTTCTTTTTATTCCCTCCCTTTAATTGACTTTTGAATTTTGGATTTAACTTAGCAACTTTATTCAAAAGTTCTTTCATATTTTGATTTAAGGGAGATAGGTTGAGAAGCTGTTTGTTGATAGATCCTTTTATAATTGGTTTAACTTGTTTGACCTTTTTAGAATCTATCTTAGGAGACTCCTTTTTAATTGATTTAACTTGTTTAATCTTTTTGGAGTCTTCTTTGATTTTTAGTGTCTTACCCTTCATAGAGTTTGATTTTCCTTCCTTGATTTCAAAGATGGGTTTAGACACATGGCTTCTTCTTAGTTTGCACTCAAATTTGAAATGCCCTTCATTACCACAATAATGACATTTTGTTTTGGGCAAGGAAATATGAGTGCTAGAGAATGAGGACTCACCTTTCACAAAAGTGTTGGTGAATTTAGGGTCATGTGAAATATTCCTATTGTAACCAAGACCCGTCCTATCTCCTTGAGATTTACCCAATTTAAATAACTTTTCAAATTTTTCTTCACTTTGGGTAAATTTGCACTCATACTTTTCTTTGTAGCATTCAAGTTGAGTGACTTGGTTTTTAAGGGTTGAATTTTCATTTTTAACTTTTGTTAGTTCATTTTCAATTCCCTTAAATTTATTTAGTTCTTCATGGGCAAGTTTTAACTCAAATTTAAGTTCATTAATAACATTAGATCCAAGTTCTAAAGTTTTTATCTTATTTTGAGCATTAGATAAATTTTCCTTAGAAGTAGTCAACTTGGATTCTAGGTTGTTAATGTTTTTGTCTTGCCTTTGTACTTGATCTCTTAGTTTTGAATTTTCCTTATTAAGATCATCACATCCTATATTTAATTCATTTAGTTCATCTTGAACATTAGATAGGTTATGTAAAGAGATCATGAACTTAGATTCTACACAATTTATTAATTCTTCTTTGTCTCTAAGTTCATCTTTTGAAGAAACTAATTCATTGTTTAGTCTTTTAGATTCTTCTCTTAATTTTTTATTTTTCTTATCAAGCTCTATGGAAAATGTATATAATTCCTCATAGGCTTGTTGAAGGTCACCTTCATTTTCATCATTTTCTTCCTCTTTTAATTCAAATTGAGATTCATTAATTTTAAGGTTTGAATCTCCAATAGATGGAAGAAGGAGGGGTCTAGAAGAATCTACACATGAATCTAAACAATCTAACATAGTGGAATCCATTCTAATGATTTTCATGAAACCACAAAACTAGGGTTATGACTCTAGGTTTTTACACCTAATCAAGAGTTTCGAAACACTTGATCCTAAATAGAGCACAAGGCTCTGATACCAATTGAAAGTCCGGGATCCTAACCCTAGAGGGGGGGGGGGGGTGAATAGGGTGATCTACACTTTATGACTAATTATGACCAATTTTAATTTCTTAACAAACAACTAGTCACATGTGATGATTAACATACAATATGCGGAAGCTTAAACAAACTAATCACCACAAAGCAAACACCACTACACAATGATTTATAGTGGTTCGGCCTCAATGCCTACATCCACTACCGGCTTGTGTCTCAACACCCCACCGGATTTCCACTATTTATGCTTTTGAAAAGGCTAAGCAATAACCTCTACAATATGCTTTTCAAGGATAAGCAATAACCTAACAATGTTGTTTTTCTAGGCTTAACAACAACCTATACAAGATGCTTTTCTAGGCTAAGCAATAACCTTTACACAATGCTTTTCTTAGGCTAAGCAATAACCTTTACAAGATGAAGATTTCTTCTCAAAGAAGTGTCTACACAAACACTCAAAGAGATACAATTTAAGCTCAATTAATATGCCTCTTAATTAGGCGGATATGAAATTGAAAATCTAACTCACACAAACACTATATGAATGCAAATGTGTGTGTTCATGATGTGTGTGTGTGATAACTTCAATCAAGTTAAAATGAAGGCTCAATTAATGTATGCTTAATGCATTTTAAAGTTTAAAGCTCACAAAGATTTGATTGAAGTGAAATGCAAATCACATGTATAAAATACTAACTTGTTGATGATATGAAAATCAAAAGCTCACAAGTTGTATGAAATTAGTTATGTCTAAACATGTGATGCATGTGTAATGTTGTTTTCGAAAACAAAGGTTTAACTAAGGTTTAAATGAATGAAAACAACAATTTGATTCAACCAAGTAAAAGAAACATGTTACAAAAGAAATCAAAGGTTTTGACAAAACATGTTTTATAAAGTTTTAAAACAAACTTGGTTTGAAATCAAGGGTGAAGAATCCAATCCAACTTGAATCAAAGATTAAGAGAAGAATGGATTCAACACATCATAGTTAACATGCTAAAAATCATTTACCAATAATTTAAACAAAGCATATAACATATGATTAATAAAAGTAAAGCTTACTTAGAGATTTAACTTCATTAATCCAAGCTTTAGCTTTACTAATGACCCCTTGGTCTCTCTTGATTCATTCCCCTTTTTCTTGCCTCCAAACACCTCAAGGAAGGCTCTTTTCTCTTATTTGATCAACACCTTTTACAAAGGAATGAAACTCATTTTATAGCCAAAAAGTCACTTCTGGCGTGTCCCCGGTCGACCTGGTACACTGGGCGGTCGACCCGAGCCTGGGACCAAAATTCCCAAATTTGCATATTTTATGCATATTTCAAAGTTTTTCCTGAGGGAACTTTTTGGGCCATTAAATCAAGCTTGAAAACATGTTTTAAATCAAACTAAGTGGTTTAAAAACATGAAACACAAAAACCTAAAATGATTCAAAACTTTAAAACCAAAGGTTTGCTTGATTTCTAAAACTTCTTTTCAAAAACAAATGCATCCAAGATTAAAAACAAATCATGCATAAAACATATGATTTACAAGATTTAAAACAATGCATGAGTAAATCAAGATTTCAAGTTTTCTAAAACAATGCAAATGTGTGCAAATCAAATGATGCTTGAATGATAATGCATCCATCAAATTGCAAATACAAAATCCCTAACAATCTCCCCCTTTGCAATTTGATGGCAACTTACTCATCACTGAAAATACACATAAAGTCTTCAGCTCCCCCTAAGCTGGACAAGTCTTGAAATCTTCTTGGATGCTTCTTCTCTTAGCTTGGGCTCTAGTTCTCTTTCTTCAATCTTCTTGATGCTTGGAGCTTGATCATCCTTCAAGCTTTCTTTTCAATAACCAAGCATCTTCTTTAGCTCCCAAGCTTTCACTTCTATCAACTCTCCCCCTTTGACCATGCACTCTCTCCTTTTGGCAAGATATGCATTCTCTCCCCTTGTAGAAGATCATACAATATCTCCCCTTAGGATGTATGGTCATGCTCTCCCTTTTGAGACAACTTGGTTGCTCTCTCCCCCTTTGACATTAAATTGCAAAGGTACCTACACACATGAAATAAGGAAAATACCTTTTAGTAGCACCTGTTAACAAATGAAAACGAAAATGAAATACATAACAGGCCATCATGTATGGTTAGAAATTTCTAAGGGTTCAAAGCCAATACAAAGGTCAATTTGATCAAAAACTAACACTTCCTATGAAGGTTTACACTCCCCCTCAATCCATTCTCTTCTTTTGTCAAACTTTTGACAAGTGTTTAACTATTTGGAGCAAGAAGAAGATGGTTTTACCAATTGAGGAAAAACTTCAAGGAAAGAATTAGACACATAACTAGATATCTCAATATGATCAAATTGCCAATATAAAGAGCAAGGCCATAGAGAAAGCGATCATGGATACCAATTGGAATATATATATAAAAAACAAATATACCAATTGAGATTTAAGGATATGACTATTAAAACAATCACTCTAAAATGGAGTTTAAGGAATTTACCTATTAGGGAAAATCCAAATTAGAGCTATCCATGATGTTATGGGGTTTACTAATCATAGCATCAATCAATGTAACTTATGAAAATCATATGCTATGAAAATTTTGAATTCATTTCATCCAATCATTAAATATGACTATCAAGTGCAAGATGAATGAAATGAAATTCAATCATGAAGCCAACCTCAACTATTAACCAACCAATATTATGAACACATAAACATGGTGGTCATGAGATTTACCTATATGAGCAAGAGAGGTGGCAACATGAAAATTTATGATGCTAATGGAATGTGACATGGAATGAAAGCATATTACTATAAAGTTCAATCCAATGTACATGGTCTATCACATTCTCAATATATGACATCAATTGGATATTACAACAATCGAAAATTATACCAATTGAAACCAATTGAATTTGAAAACATGATAAGGAGCAAGAATGTGGTAAACACAAAATTCCATCAAGCAACATAAATGGATATTCATCACTTTTAATGGTATAACTAATAAGCATGGTGATGAACATGAGAAATTGCACAAAAAGATATAATCTTAAAAGAACATGCAATTTACAAGGTGTCAAAATCATATGAATTCAACATCTAAGAAAATCCATCCAACAATAGATATAACTAAGAAATACAAGGAATGGATTTCAAAGAGGTTCATATGATTACGCACACTATTATGAAGTTGAAACATGTATAAAGAATGATATTAATAAGAAAAACTATACATGAATCAACAACATAACCATCCATTTAATAATAACTAAAAAGCACAAAGGATGGATTTGAGAGTTCTAGTATGATATCTTCAAATATAACTAAGATTACAACCATACAAGGAACTCATTGACATTTGCATAGAGAGGATCAATTACAATCAAGATCTAACTCATACCATATCCTCAATAAAGAATATAACTATGTGAGCACAAGAAGGTATGAAGTTAGAGAGATATCATAGATCACATATAGATGAAAAAGGATTTCATATATGGGTTTACCAATTAAGAACAAGGGATTAATTCCAATTCATCTAAGGTGATCCATTAATCTATCATGCAAAATCTCTACCCTTAGCAAATGTACTAAGTTTACAATGCAATGGAAAGGGATATGAAGACATATCAAATGAGTGTAGCATATAAAAACTCATATGCACTTTTGAATCTCAAATGATCATGAAACAAAAGATTTTACTATAAAGATCATAAACAACATCAATTTGCATAAATAAAAAGATATACAAGGTTAAGAAAAATATGCAAATCAATGAGATCATACCCAACCATGCAATGTAAAACATCAAAATCAATTTGCTTTTGAAAGAATGTGACTTTGTTGAGTAAATAAGCAAATTGTTTGTAAATTTTATTTCCTTTCAAAAGATATATTCATAACTAAGCACAAGGAAATAAATTCAAGGAAAATGCTTTTATAAATATAACCAATAAAGCTTATAACATTTTCCAAAGTTTTTCAAAACACTTTAATATATGAAATTCCAATGAAGAAACATTTATAGAATTATGAGCAAGTGATTTTGAAAAACAAGAAGTGTACTATTGTAAATTTTCAATTTGTAAAACAATAGACACTCACAAATTTTCCATACCATGAGATATAACTTGAAAATCAATGGAAAACTTAAATTGCTTCAAATCATTTGATTTACAAAAAGGATCTAACTATGACATTCATCAAATGATTTTCCAACATCAATTGATCATGAAAAACTTAGCTAAGAAAGCTTATGTAATCACAATCAATTGATCATCAATAGAAATGCACTACAAGAGATATAACTAAATATGAATATAAAGCAAATCTATCATGATGAAATTATAATCAAGTGATTTTGAAAACCATGATATGTAACTTAGATAAGTACATGAAAACAAAATCAATTGATCATAAATAAACATTGCATTTAAATAAATGTAACTAATGAAAGAACATAAATGCAAATGATCATGACCAACAAAAAGATTTAACTATAAAGAATAGGTTGGTCAATGAGGTTCAAGGCCCTAAGGTTTGACTAAGTATATTACTTTAGGAATCCACCTAAGGTCTTGAGAGGGTTGAACTTTGAGGTCTATTTTAAAGT
>QPKB01000341.1:0-16549 GCA_003546025.1 Camphora micrantha
TCCTTTCTGACTTTTTGCAGGTGGTTCCTCCAGAACGAACAAGGGTAAGGGCCTTGTTACTGATGCACCTCGCCGATAAGGCCAGATCTTCCAATGCGGCCGTTCAACAGGCGTGGGAAGTTGTTGAAGAACAGAATCTGCGAAGAAAGACCTGTTCTTGAAGCTCGTGCCAGAGAAACTCTCTGAAGCATGAGCGATTTGAACATCCGAAGGAAGACTCAGGAGCATGAGCGATGGCAACTTCTTTGGGAGGAATTCCCTCGTGCTGAAGATGGATCGCGGTTTTCTGCCGCATCTTATGGCAGCATCTTGAAGAAGCGTGGCCCTGGAAGCTTTGGAGGCTGAGGCCAAGAGTCTGCTCGAGGACCTTAGTCTTTGGTTGAAGACTATGATGGACTGAGCTTTTGACAAACTTTCTTCTTTCATTTTTTTTTTGGTACCTCCATGTATAAACATTTTGGCACTCTGTTTTTTTTTTGTATCCCCTTGTTCTACTTAAATTCTTTTTGTTGAAAATAAGCAAAAAGTTGAATGGGAATGTTTGTTTGAAAATCTTGATCAAAAGGTTATCATTTTGTGAAAATCTTTTGTCAAAAGTGTTGTTTTGGCATGAAAGCCAGATTTTTGTGGCACAAAGCCTGGTTTTTGATGGCTTGAAAGCCGAAAATTTGAAGGTGGCATGAAAGCCGATTTTTGGTGGCGTGAAAGCCAAATTTTGGTGGCGTGAAAGCCGATGTGGCATGGAAGCCGATTGGCATTTGGCATGAGAGCCGATTTTTTTGTTTTTGGCGTAAAAGCCGGATTTTTGGCATGAGAGCCGATTTTTGGCGTAAAAGCCGGATTTTTGGAAAACCAAGTTTTGTTTTGTTGGCATGAGAGCCGATTTTTGTTTTTTGGCGTAAGCCGGAAAAGCCCGTTTTTTGGCGGCATGAGAGCCGATTTTTGTTTTTGGCGTAAAAGCCGGATTTTTTTTGAGAGCCGAGTTTTGTTTGTTGGCGTGAAAGCCAGATTTTGTTTTGATTTTTGGCGTAAAAGCCGATTTTTGGCATGGAAGCCAGATTTTTTTGTTTTTTTGGCGTAAAAGCCGAGATTTTTGGCATGAAAGCCGATTTTTTGGCGTAAAAGCCAGGTTTTGGCATGGTTTTTGGTTTTCAAAAATGCAAGTATCGACTAAGAGTCGCCTCCCTGCTGAATGGTATTGCAAGTATCGATGGAATGTCGCCTCCTTGCTCATTCGGTTGCGAGTATCGATGGAATGTCGCTTCCTCGCGAAGTTGGGTGCAAGTATCGACTAAGCGTCGCTTCCCTGCTTTTTCTTCAAAAATTTTGTTTTTGCGGGTATCGATGGAATGTCGCCTCCCCACGATTTTTGAAATTTGAGGTTTTTTTCGAACCTTTGTTTTTTCTTTTGAAATTTGGGTTGTGGATATCAACTGGAATGTTGCGTCTCCACGATTTTTTGAAATTTTGCAAGTATCAACGAGGTGTTGCTTCCTTGCGATTTCGAGGTTTTGGAAGTATCGAATGGGGTTCGCATCCTTCCAATGGGTTTTTTGCGAGTGTCGACTTGACATTGCTTTCCCGATTTTTGTTTTTAGACACGAGGGTCGTAAATTTTGACCTAAAACCATTTTTTGGCGGTAAAAGGTAAGGCGGACTAGGGTGGAAATTCCCAAGTCCTGATTTTTGTTTCAAACCAAGAATTTTGGGTTCAAGGATCGAAAATTTTGGTTAAGTTTGGGAAGAGGCTCCTAAACTTAGATTTTTGGATTTTGATTTTCTTTTGAACAATGAAACGATGAAAGTAAGCATTGTTTTGAAAGTTCAACATAAAGATGAAAATTCCAAAAGGAGTGGGTTTGACGAGCAAGTACCTGGAAATAGGCTTTGGCCTTGCAGGCGTCGCTCTGACCCAGTGGAGGAAGTCTTCAAGGGTAGTACCGCTTCAAGAACTTGCCGTTGATGGGCAGCATACATCTATCACCTTCCATGTTTAGAAGTGCGTATGCGCCATTGGAGAAGACTTGGTCGATGACGAAGGGTCCCTCCCATTTTGGTTCAAATTTGCCTTTGGATTTGTGAGCGAAAACCATCGGCCTTTTCACCGCAAGAACCAAGTCACCCTTTTTGTGGGCGCGTTGCCTGACCTTTTTGTCGAAAGATGCAGCCATGCGTGCTTGGTAGAGCTCAATGCTTTGGAGTGCCTCGAGCCGTCTCTCATCGAGATTGTCCAGCTCTTGGAGTCTTAATTTGACATTGCTTTCTTGCGTCATGTCATTTTGTAGAGATACCCTTAAGGAAGGAATTTGTACCTCTAAAGGGACAACAGCTTCGCATCCATAGACCAAGGAGAATGGCGTGCTATGGGTCGGTCCTCGAACGGTGGTTCGGTAGGCCCACAAAGCTTCGGATAGTTTGTCGCCCCAGTCCCTTTTGTGGCTAGAGACCATTTTCTTGAGAATTTTGCAGAGTGTCTTGTTGAAGGCCTCTGCCAGTCCATTCGCCGCCGGATTGTACGGAGTTGAAGGACAACTTTGGATTTTGTATTTGTCGCAGAACCTGTAGAATCTATGATCACGGAATTGTGGTCCGTTATCATGGACGAATCTTTTAGGTATGCCGAAGCGACAAATGATGTTGGTGCGCAAGAACTGAAGGACTGATGAGGTCTTCATTTCATTGAGCGCAAAAGCTTCTGACCACTTGGAGAAATAATCCGTAGCGGCGAAGATGAAGCGATGACCTTTGCTTGACGGAGGGGAGACAGGACCTACGATGTCCATACCCCAAGCTTCGAAAGGCCATGAAATTGCTGTAGGATGTAGCCATTCTGGAGGCATGTGGACATAGTCTCCATGAACTTGGCATTGTTGGCAGCGTTTAGCAAATTGCATTGCGTCAGCTACCATGGTAGGCCAATAATAACCTAACCTTTTTATCTGATCGTAGAGCTTTGGACCAGCCTGATGAGCTCCACAAAGACCAGCATGCACCTCTTTGAGAGTTTCTTTAGCTTCTTGTTGTGATAAGCAGCGTAGAAGTACTCCATTGTAGGATTTTCTGTAGAGCATCTTTGAAGGAATGTCCAGATGAAAGTTTGGGGTTCGTCTTTGAACACTTACCCGTTCTTTTGGATCTTCAGGCAGGATTCCGAACATAATATAATCAATGAACGGATCCCTCCAGTCACCGATCGGAGGTCTGAGGATGGAGATCCGACTTCCAACCAGTTGGTGGCACTCAGCAACTGCTTGGTGTGTATTGAGGGGAGGGAGAATCCTTCTCTCACACACTGTAACTTGCATCTGTTCTCCTTCTTGGACCGCCATAGAGGCGGCGAGTCCAGCCAGGGCATCTGCACGGATGTTTTCGCCTCTACGAATGTGGGTGATATGACAGATGTCAAATTTTTGCCGAAGTGATTGCGCCTTGTTGTAGTAAGGCAGCAGATCAGGCTTCCTGATTTCAAATTTCTGATTCATCTGGTTGACGATCAGTTGAGAATCCCCGAAGGCTTCTAGCACTGTGATGCCGGATTCGAGGGCGAGTTCCAATCCTACAATCAGGGCTTGGTACTCAGCTGCATTGTTTGAACATGGTTCCAACAGCGAGAAGGCGTGTGGAATCATGTGTTTGTCGGGACTAACAAAGAGGATGCCAATCCCTGAAATTTGATTTCCTTTTTCACTTGTCCTGGTTGCACCGTCGAAGTACATATCCCAGGAAGCATTTGATAAGGAAGCCTCCACGTTGTAGACTGACTCGTCTGGGAGATCATCCCTGAGTGGAGAATCTTCAGGCAACGGATGCTCTGCAAGGAAGTCTGCCAGAGCTTGACCTTTGATTGATTTTTGTGGTACATACCTAATGTCAAATTGTGACAGGAGGATAGACCATTTTGCCAGTCGGGCATTGAGGGAACCTGCTTTTGTGACAAGGACCTTCAGGAGATTGATCCTCGAGATCAGGTATACTGTGTTGGACAGCAGATAGTGACGTAGCTTTTGTACAGCAAACATCACTGCAAGACATTCTTTTTCGACTGGAGAGTATCGATGCTCTGCACCTATCAGCATGCGGCTGAGATAGTATAGAGCAGCTTCTTTTCCCTCGTGATTTCCTTGTGCAAGTAGAGCTCCCAAAGAGTGGTCGAGGGCTCTTGTGTACAAGATAAATGGTTTTCCAGTTGTGGGGGCAGCCAGTACTGGAGGTTTGGTCAGGTATGACTTGATGTCTTGGAATGCAGTTTCGCATTCATCATCCCAGACGAAGTCCACGCCCTTTTTCATTAGGCGGGAGAATGGACGGCATTTCCCTGACAGGTTGGAGATGAACCGTCGAATGTATGCCAATCTTCCTTGAAGCCCTTTTAACTGTCTCAGGGTTTTTGGGGATGGCATTTCTAGGATAGCCTTGACTTTGATAGGGTCAAGCTCTATTCCCGCTTTCCGAACTACGAACCCGAGGAACTTACCCGATGATACACCGAAGAAGCATTTTAGGGGATTCATTCGCAGTTTGTGCCTGCGTAGTCGGAGGAAGACTTCTCGAAGATCTTTGAGATGGTCTTCTTTCTTTTTGCTTTTGACGGCGAGGTCATCAACGTAGCATTCGACCGTCTTATGCTGCATATCTTGGAATATCTTCATCATAGCCCTCTGATATGTCGCACCAGCATTTTTCAGACCAAATGGCATTACAGTGTAACAATACACGCCAAATGGGGTCCGAAATGATGTGTGTCTTTCATCTTCAGGATGCATTTTTATCTGATTGTACCCAGAGAAACCATCCATGAATGTCATCCGCTCGAATCCACAGGTGTTGTCGATCATCACCTCCGGTATGGGGAGCGGAAATTCATCCTTAGGACATGCATTGTTCAGGTCTCTATAATCAATACAGACCCTGATCTGCCCATTTTTCTTTGTCACTGGGACGATGTTGGCCAACCATTCAGGATGCTGTTCCTCGCGGATGAAGCCAACGTTTTTGAGTTTCTGAACTTCTTGTTCAATTTTGTCCATTATGTCAGGACGAAATCTTCTTTGGCCTTGTTTGACAGGCTTGATATCTTTTTGTAGATTGAGTTTGTGAACTGCTATTTTGGGGTCTAAACCAGGCATTTCAGCGTAAGACCATGCAAAACAATCAACAAACTCACGAAGAAAAGCGATATACTCGGGTAACTCATCATCCTTTATATTCTTGCTTATGAATACAGGACGTGGGCTATCTGGCGTTCCCAAGTCTATCTTTTGAACAGAATCTTCTGTTGGAAGACTTGAAGGTGGTTCCTCCTCAATATTTTCGGAGGCTCCCAACTCAACAAGACCTTCCGGAGTTTCAAAGGTTTTCTCAGACCAAGGCTGTGCTTCTGACCATGGGTCTTCTTGATCGGCACTCTTCTCAAGACTTGCTATGAGATGGTCCCAATCACCTGTTGAAACTGGATCGAAGTATGGCACTTCTTTTGGAGATGATGGTTCTTCTGGACCAGAAGACTGTGCATCTGTATCATCGGACAATTCCTCTTTATCATCAGAGAAATCGTACCAATTGGAGGAGCTTCCTGGATCCTTGACGGGTAACTCTTCAAAGAGATATCCAGGGAGATCAATATCTTCACAGACACGAGATGTTGAGGCTTCGTCGGCCAGACGACTTTGTAGCCTTTGGGTCAACTGTCTCATGGGAGCATCAGGGTCGTAGCCCAGTCCGTATGAAGACTTTTCTATATGACGATAGAGTTTCCAATCCTCCTGCTGGCCTTTTGTCAGGGTGGGCTCCAATGGTACGAGAATACCGTGGCCACCTCCCAAGCCGATTGGATTTTGAGCGTCATAGCCCATTTTCTTCATGATAGCTTGCGCCATTGGACTATACAAGGATAGTTGTGGCATACCTTCGTTTTGGAAAGGCTCAAGCGAAGAGTTTGATGAAGAAGCCGCCGACCTGTGGAAAAAGATCGGCTTTTCTTTTGGTGAGGTTGTCGGAACAACGAAGGAAGCTGATGTTGGATCGTCTATGCCAGCAGGTGCCTCTAATGGAGTGAGAGCAGGTTGAGCTTGCTGAATATCAGCTTGGCTTGACGAAGTGTCGTCTTCTGTCTCTGAATCCGAATCTGTGTCTTGCATAATAGACACAAAGGAGATGACGAACTTGCCCCCAGGCTTTTGTTTGGTCTTCTTCGCCTTGGTAGTGATCACCAGCGGCTTTGAAGACTTGAGGGAGACAACAAAAGGAGATTGGTTGATCTCCTCGGTTTTGCCGGATGGTTGATTTTCTTCCGGTGATTGCTGAGGAGCCTTGCCTTTATCTTTCTGGAGACTTTCGGCAAAGGATGCTGTTTCTTTCTCCTTTTCTTCGTTTTCATCTTTGTACATCTGCGAGTCTGCGAAATGGACTTCTTTGCCTTTGAAAGGTTTTTTGTCCGCAAATACGCGATGTACCAAGCCGTCGTCGCCAACAAACTTGATGCACTGATGAAGAGTTGAAGGAACAACACCACTCTCGTGTATCCAGGGGCGTCCGAGAAGGATGTTGTAGCATGAGGGGGTCTTTATTGCATACACAGTGACTTCAGAGATAAGATCACCGATTTGCAACTTGAACCTAATCTTGCCGATAGGCCTCTGAGCGCTTCCATCGTATCCAAAGATAGACACGGATGTGTGACTCAGTTTGCTAGGCGGGATGCCCAGCTCTTCGAGTGCCGAAGTAGAGATGAGGTTGAGGGCAGAACCCGGATCAATCTGTACTCTGTGTATCGGCATCTCTTTGATGTACCCTGTAAAGTATAAGGGCCGGTTGTGCTTTGTTTCACCTAGTAGGAGGTCTTCCTTAGTGAAGGCGATAGTTGCACTTGCTGCTTTTTGAACTGAGAGGCAATCATTGCAAGATCCCTCAGTCTTCTTCTTTTCTCCTTTTGAGGAGGTATTTGATTTCTTAACCCTATAGTCCATTTCAATTTGTAGGACTTGTGGGGCATGCTTGTCGACATCCACATTCAGTCTTTGCAGTTCTGAAATGAGACTATCACGAGTTTGGGGAGACATTCGTAATAAGTCTAGGATGTGCAGACGTGCAGGTATGTGTCTAAAGTGCTCAATCAAGTCATACTTGAAAGCCTCCTTAGGGCCTGCATTTTCATTAATGTTGCCACTCGGGGCGCTTACATTCTGTCCCGAAGGATTTACATAAGAAGAAGAAGTTAGATTGTAGTTTTTGTGGTAATCCCGGCCAGAGCGGGTACCTTTACCAACTTCGAGAGCTTCTGGAGACGGTTCTTCATTCGGAAGTCCACCCTCGGGATCAAGGGGCTGATCCTTTTCATTTGCTGAAGATGCTTCTGTGTCAACATTACCATCCTCAGTGACTGCATTGCATGGAGCATTTTCCGGGAACAAGTCCTGAACAGCGTCCAGCAATTTGTCTTCTTTGTTTACAATTTCATTGGTAGAGACGTCTTCAAGGTAGTCAGCCAGAAGAGGTCTGTACTCTGATGTGACAGTTTCAGAAGCTCCAGAGGCGCTGTCGTCTCGAACTATCGCATTGCAAGCAATAGGAAACATCTCCGTAACGGATTGTTGGGAGTCAGATTCGTCCTCTGATGTAAGGGGATCATCCACCCAGCAGTTTTCTTCATTTTCAGGAGTTACTGGAGGGGACTCCTGTAGATTTTCCGGGACCACCGGTTCTGGGTTGCGATGAAGCTGATTGTTGTGATTTTGTCCTTGCTCTATGGCAAGACGCTGCAAGATCCTTGCATATTCTTCGAGATCAGGCATAGGAGCCAGATCTTCTTCTTCATCTACTCCTTGTAGTTCCTCCTGATCGGGTTCTACCGGAGCATTGGCAGGTGCTGTGTCAACAGCATTTTCCTGAACAACCTCTTGGTCTCCTTCATCATCAGACCAAGATCCCTGTGGTTGTAAAGGGTTATACCAGATCACCGGCATGAGGTGGGATTCGGGGATCCATTCCTCGTCGGAGAGGTATTCTCCTGTTTGGAGGGATTCCTCCCATTCATCGGTGTCACTGGCGGTGTCACTGGACTCGTACCCATCCATGGGGAATCCAACTACTGAATTGCAAGAGTATGATGCCCCCTGCATGTCTTCAGTCTTTAGTAGTGATGGCATGAAATCACCAAGGGTGAATTTCCTTGCCGGCCTCGAAGTCTCGGAAGGAGACTTTTCTGCTGCCCCCAGTGAAGGGGTAGGGGAAGTTTCTGTCTTTTCAGGAACTTCTTGTTTTGGTTGAGCTTTCTCCTGCTGTTTAAGCTTGCGGAGTTGTCTCCTGGCTTGCCTTCGCTGTTGAGCGGTCGGCTTTGTTTTGACGATCTCCCAGTTTTCATCTTCCAGGAGGTCGGGATGTACCCATATGGGCTGTCCATCTGGTGTTGGGTACGGGACTAGCTCTTGGGATGTTTGAGCCATTTTTATCACCTTGAAGGAAGTAGTGACCTTCTTCTTTGGTGACTTTTGTGTTTGTCCATATGACACCATGTTGACGGAGGCAGACCCATAGTTTTTGTCAAAGGTGATGACTCCGTTTTTCCACATCTCGTTGATCTTCTCTCTCACAACGAAGCATTGGTTGAGAGGATGCGAGATCATCTGGTGGTATGGACAGTACCGGGGATCGTTGGTTTTGCCAACATCTCCTGGTCTTTTGGGTTCAGGCAGGGTGAGCTTCCCGTTTGCCAAGAGAGCCTCGAAGATTTCTTCGACATCTTCATCGAACGGGTATTTCTTTTCTACTCGTTCTTTGAAGGCATCAGAGAGTTCAGGTCTCTTACCTGCACCTTTGTTTTCAGCTTTCTTTGGTGGCTGCGGAGCTGACTTGGTTTGCACATTGAGAACCTCCTTTTTCTTTTGCTTCGAGGTTGCAATGGCGGTCGGCTCCTTCTTTGATGATTTCTGACTGCTGAGGTCTTTGATCACCGTTTCAGCCTCCATTGATGCTTCTAGGAGTTCTCCCAGATTCTTTGATTTGTTGCCGATAATCATGGAGCGTATCCTTGCTCTCATGTTGTTACGGCAGATGTCGACCAGCGACGATTGTGGCAGTACGTCTGAACATTTGTACGCCATTGCCTTCCATTTTGTGAATGTAGTCGTATGTCGACTCATTCTCTCCCTGTTTTAGGCTGCAGAGTTGAGCCATAGTCACAGGATGATCCTCACCTTTGAAGTGAGTTAGGAAGCGTGTCTCCATCATGGCCCAGTTTTGGATAGAGTCCTCCTGAAGAGTGGAGTACCAATCAAAGGCCGTACCTTTTAGGGTACTTGCGAAGAGACGGATCTTGAGGGCGTCTTGATCCGCGATGGCTCCCGTCAGGATCTTAAAATGGATGACATGTTGTCTGGCCGAGCCCTTCCCCGTATATGTTTGGAGAGTGGGCTGTTTGAATTTGGTAGGAAACGGTACCGAGTCCATCCATAAGGGATATGGTGGCTTGATTCCGTGTTCCTTTAGTGAATCCTCTTCCTTTGCTTTGGCGAGGATATCGTCAACGTCCTTTTTGGTAAGGGCGCGTGACTCATTTACCTCCTCTTCGTGGTGACTTGGAGGAGCTTCATTATTCGGTGGACGTTGGAGGGTAAGAAGTAAGTTCTCCATGAGAGCTTCTATCCTCTGCTGTCCTTGCTCCAGCTGCTGGATGCGTGCGGCTACGTCATCTTGCGGCGGAGGTTGCTCAGCATTTGTGACTAAGACGTTCATCTTTCGAGAGTCGAATGAGGATATCGTCTTGGTGACTGAGCTGGAGCTCATTCTTTTGGATGAAGAGCTCGAAGAGTGATTGCTCCGGTGTCCTTGACTTGAAGGAGTGGGAGAATCTTCTCTATGTCTTCGCGCCCGGGAGACGCTGCGAGTCACCGGTCGCTTGACATGGATTTTTGTTGCTGACTTCTGGCGCCTTTTGGTTTTGCCAACCATATGGACAGTAGCAACTTGGTTGGGTGCTTCTTTTTCGACCCATTTTTGAGAGACCTGGAGCGTGGAGTGCTGAGCTCTTTGCTTCTCTAGTCTCTTTTGCCGATACGCCGCGCGGCGACGCATACGACGAGCGATTTGAGCTTCAGTTAGCTCGGGCTGTGCTCTAGCCACGAAGGAGGTGGTCCCTCGCGCGCAGCAGCCGAGCTTGTCTTCTTTGTAATTTGGCAAGGACAGGATCTGGATGCGGTCCTTAGCCTGTCGCAGCGAAGCTTTAAATTTGGCGAGCTCGGCCCCTGTTGAGATGAAGGGCCGAGTTGCAGGAATACAGGCCTTGACAGGTTCTTGCTGAGGCCTGATGATGCACGACTTGATCTTGGGCTTATAGGAATAAGCCGGCTCGTGCTGGGTAGATTTTGTTTGGTGGAGGGCTGGTTTCTCCTCTTTCGTGTACGAGAGAGGGTAGAACCGGTTCTCCTTGAGCGGGGCCAGGTATGCTGGCCTTGCAGATCTTTGAGACCTTCTTTGTTTTGGAGAAGGTCTTGGAGACCAAGTCTTGAGGTAGACCTGGTTTCTTGCAGGCTGAGGTTTCGCGGAGCTGTCGCGAGCTTCAGTCTTCTTGGCGGTTGCCCTTGGTGTCACGGTAGTGACGTGCCCAGGGGCGGTTCTCTGCTTCTTGGCAGGAGTTGTTTCTTCTGCGGGAAGTGGGAAAGGTCCCAGCGACCCGAAGATGATGGACCGGGGAGAGGAGGTCGACCCGGTGTCTTGTGTGTTACCGAAGGAAGTGACACTTCGGCCGCTGGCGAGGCGCTTAGGAGCGCATTTGTTTTGCTTCTCTTGAAGCATCAGTTGGTACTTGTTCTCATCGAAGGTGATTGTCAGCGAAGCTGCCATTGTTAGTTTTTGAAAAACCTTTCTGAAACAAGACCGGATCCATTAGTAATCACAAGAATGTGGTGATCATAAATGGAAAGAAACTATGGTTTTTTCTTTTCAATTTGCTCGAGGGGACAAGGCCCGGCCCAAGCAAGATGAAGAAGGCAAAAAGCCATAGAGTATACAATTGTTCTAAACGCGAGTATGAAAGGCTCAGAGTGAGCGTTCCAGTGACTGCTAGAAGCAATTGTGAACCTTAATTCAGATTACCGAGGAGCGAGGCTCACTCGAGGTAAAACGATATAAGGTTGGGAGTACAAATGTGTCGGTCGCGAATACAGTAGACCCAAGAGGGCGTACTAGCACCGCTAGGCACAGATGTTGTAAATCGCATCCTTGAAATGGACACGAGATGGGATTTTTGAAAGGTCAAGGTTGGGTTCATAAAAGAGAGCAAATGGCACTCCGATCCGAAAACGTGCTCAACATTTCTGCGAGCACAGAGTCCGAAAGGGAAATAACCAGAATTTCTCGAATCTGGACCCAACAATGACGGAGTTTTTTTTTTTTTTTTTGAAAAGTCAGGATCAGATTCATCAAAGAGAGCAAATGACGTTCCAACCCAAACACGTGCTCAACATTTCTGCGAGCACAGTAATCCGAGGTGGAAGAGGTCAAGATTTCTCGACTTTGAACCCAAAAGTGACAGAAGTTTTTTTTTTTTTTTTTTTTTTTGAAGATTTTTTTTTGAAAGTCAGTATCGGATTCATCAAGGAGAGCAAATGATGTTCCAATCCAAACACGTGCTCAACATTTCTGCGAGCACAGAGTCTGGAAAGGAAGAGATCAAGATTTCTCAAATTTGAACCAAAAATCGACGAATTTTTTTTTTTTTTTTTAGGGTTTGAGAATACATCGAGTTCTCACGATTCGTTCTTATGAAACCAATGTTGATAGATCAGCCCCCAGGTAAGGGTAGGATTACTTAATGAACCCGTTTGGAGGACCCTTACCTAGAACAGCCTAGCTGTCTCCAAACTCTGGACAAGGCTTTTCTTGGATCAACCTCGATTAAAGAACGCAATCGGTAAAACTTTCGTGTTCTCAAGTGCATCCCCGTTTTTTTTTTTGAATTTTTTTTTTGATGGATTCATCAGAGAGAGCGAATAGTCCGTTCCCAGTCTGAACAGGGGCTCAAACAATTTCTGCGAGCCCTAAGTCAGAAAGGAAAAGAAAACCAAAATTTCTCAAATTTGGATCCAAAAGAAAGGAGATTTTTTTTTTTTAAAATCTGACAAGTTTGAAATCAGATTTTTTTTTTGATGGATTCATCAGCGAGAGCGAATGGTCCGTTCCCCGTCTGAACAGGGGCTCAAACAATTTCTGCGAGCCCTAAGTCAGAAAGGAAAAGAAAACCAAAATTTCTCAAATTTGGATCCAAAAGAGAAGTTTTTTTTTTTTTTTTAAAAAAAAAATCTGACAAGTTTGAAATCAGATTTTTTTTTTTATGGATTCACCAGCGAGAGCGAATGGTCCGTTCCCCGTCTGAACAGGGGCTCAAACAATTTCTGCGAGCCCTAAGTCAGAAAGGAAAAGAAAACCAAAATTTCTCAAATTTGGATCCAAAAGAGAGAAGTTTTTTTTTTTTTTTTAAATCTGACAAGTTTGAAATCAGATTTTTTTTTTTTACTTGAACTCGTCAAAGAGAGCAAACGGTCCCTTTCCCAATCTGAAAACGTGCTCAAACATTTCTGCGGGCACTGAGTCCAAAAGGGAGGAGATCGAGATTTCTCAGATCTGAATTCAAAGAACAAGAGAAGATTTTTTTTTTTCGAGAAGGAGAAAGATTGGAAATAGACTTAAAGAAAGAAATTTCCAAAACAAAAAAAATCCCATCTCATGTTTTTTTTTTTGCAAGATTCAACATCGGCCACCAACTAGAAAGGTGCCAAAGAATCTAAGTTCATGTTCTCAAATGAACGTGTCCCACCGGGTGTGCCAGCTTGATGGACCCGATTCCTTCCCTCTCTCCCGCTGCCTCCGCCCCGGGTCTTTCGGGGTACGGCGGAGGGGAGGAGAAGAAAAAGATAAAGGGTTTCAACATCTTTCTTTTTTTTGTACGGGTATGCCAATTTCACTTTTCTACTTGGAGTTTAGAAACGGTGATCCGAAGATTCACCTTCACAAGTAGAAAGGGGAAATGAAACTTTTTCTAGTTTCTATTGCACACATATTTTAAGAAAAGAGACAAAAGGTTTTTTTTGAATGCCGTGAAAGGCGATTTCATTTGTTTGCCGTGAAAGGCGATTTTTGCCGTAAAAGGCGATTTACAAGTCTCATCCATTATGAAAGACAAGAATTGTGATTTTTTTGTCTCTAAAAGAAAAATAAAGTACAATAGAAATCAAGAAAAGGAATCTGACTTCTCATTCGATTGTGGGGACACGTTCAGATCGACGGTCGCGAGTCATGTATGGGCTCCTCCATCGTCCATGCAGATGAGAACACGATGCTTGGATTCTTGGCTTGGCTTTCTAACCTCAGATTTTTAAAGGACAAAGACCAAAAGAAGGTCTTATATCCGATAAAAAGCTAAGTAAACGGGCTGAAAAGCCACGTTTTAGCCATGTTGGTAGAAGAAGGGAGGTCCTTGGGGGGTGGCCCCCCCAAGGGTGCTTCAATCACCTTTTGGTGGTCTTTGCAGCAGAGTTGCAGGGCTTCTGGATTTTTTTGTCTTCGTCGGAGGAGAGCGAGAGATCCGGATCGCACCTTTCTTTTTTTTTTTCCTTTGGAATGCCCTCCTATTTATAGGCCTTTGGTAGCCATTTAGGAGGGTTTATGAGCATTGAATGTATTAATGCTCATAATGGGAGGAGTTACAAGTTTTTAAATTACTTGTTTTGTAACTCCTTTTTCCTTGAATTTGATTGGCCGATGGAGAATAATGAGCCTTTAATCGCTTTTAATCCCCATCATGGGAGGAGTTTCATGGCTTTAATGCCATAAATCCTCTGACTTGTAACTCCCATTTGCTTGCTTTTGATTGGGCCGTCCAAAATAATGAGTTAATGACCGCATTAACTTGTCATAAAACGGGTCATTTAACCTCATTAATTGGTCGCCAAGTCGCTCGAAGAGTCGCGGGCCGTGCCGCGTCTTTTGGAATTCTTCTTGCGATGATCGCCGGTGGATCCACATGTTGTTTGATGTCGGATGGCGATGCAATTTCAGACATTGATTGATGTCAAAGTGCCGGCAGCATCTGTCCTGTCGATTTCACGATCGGGCGGGCAGAAAGTGTGCTTTCTTTGTCGCCGGTTGGCGATTTCGAGGCATCTAATGATCATCCAATGACTTCGGCGGCGAATCCGTGATGTTTGACGAAGATCGACGGATTTCATGCACGAAAAATCAGATTTTGGAAAAATCACAGGGGCCAATCAACTCGAAACGCGAAAAGGACCCGAAAAAGGGTCTTCCGGCGAAATTTTGGGTCGCCGGAATTTCCATGGTCGCCGGCGACCATGCACCCATGGTCGCCGGCGACCATGGGCCGGCGACCCTGGGCCTTGGGCCCGTTTTTTGGTCGCCGTCCGGTCGCCGTTTCTTCGCCGTTTTTCGATCTTTTTTCATTCTTTTTTCTTCTGTATTTTTGCTGACATTTCCCCTCATTTATTGGCCTGATTCTCTTGAAGAAAACCCGATGAGAAGCCACGCAAATCGGAGCACAAAGTTTCCTATTTTTTGGAAAGCCGAAGACTTTGTTGTGCGGTTTTGCCGATTTTTTGTCAAGCGTTGAAACTAGGCCAAACGATGTCGGAATGACCTGAAATTCGACGTGGAGCTTCTTGAGCAGTAGATAGGACCAACCATAGGCTTTGGTTTGAGTCTTGAAGCCTTTTGGGGCCCCGCAAACGCTTGCCTTGATTTCGCCATGAGAGAAATGCCGAGCTTTGACTTGTGGTCAACCGATGTCCGATTGACCTGAAATTTGACAGGGAGCCTCCTGAGTAGTAAGTAAGACCAACCATGGGCTTTAGTTTGAGTTTTGAAGCCTTTTGGGGTCCCGCAAACGCTCGCCTTGATTTCACCTCGAGGAAAATGCCGAGCTTTGAAACTAGGCCGAACGATGTCCGTTTGACCTAAAACTTGACAGGGGACCTATTGGAGTCATTTTTGAGATGATCCATTAGCTCCAATTTGGATGCCATGATTCCGGGATGCTCCGCCTGCCGGTAGACCTGTTTTTGCTTCCTGAGAGTTGATGAAGGGTCAAACGTCGTCCGTTTGACCTGAAATTTGGCAGGGGGCCTTTTGGAGGTATTTTGAGACCATCCGTAGGCTCTGATCGAAGTTTTAAAGTCTTCGACACTGTCGCTACCGGGAGCTCTTGTCTGGGCTGTCGGAGGAGTGAAGTTAGGCCAAATGATGTCGAAATGGCCCGAAACTTCATGTGTACCCTTCTTTTGACTGCTTTGAAGGATCTTGCAGTTTTGTTTGATTCTGACAAGATCTGGTGCTTGAAGTGGCGCCTTCCTATTTATGGCAGGATGTGGCTCCATGTAGCATTTTGGTGTTGAAGGGACATAGTGACATTTTTGGTGTCAACACCTGGCACGAGCACAGGCAGAAGCCTGTTCGCTCGAGCGACCTATGGGTCCGCTCGAGCGACCAGGCCACTGCCTGGTCCGAGTGCAGACAGAGGGTTGTCCTCTCAAGCGACCCTTGGTTCGCTCAAGCAAACTGCCTGCTGCTGGCCAGTTTCAAGATAGAACCTTGATCGCCCGAGCGACTTGATGGTTAGCTCGAGCGAACTGTCCAGACCACTCGAGCGACCTGTCAAATCCCAGTTTTAGAAAATTTACCCCATTCCTATACTTTTTATAGATTTGAAAACTAGGCTATGTTAAGGACTTTAACCTGACATTGTGTAATTGGAACTCCAAGGTATTAACCAACATCGGGGACACCAATTCTTGTATTTTAATAACAGAGTCCCAATCACCCAAGGGTCCATTATTAATCTTAGCATATACTTGATGAAATTATCGTGTTTTGAACTTTGGCTTAATACAACAAGTAATATATCATGTACTCGCTTTGAATTCAAGCTTTAAGCTCGTTCGAAGATTTGTTTCAAGTATCAAATGAGAATCACTTCTTAAGTTGTGAGCATATATATTATGCATTTTTTGCTAGCCGTGCCTTGTCTTGTTTTGATAAGTGATTTCCCCTTTTATCCCGACTTGTTTGTATCGTCGTTTTGCGTGTTTTATGCATTCATGAATTCAAGTGAACACCCACAGAGCTTGGACTACTCTTTCTGTCTGATCCACTGTCCGGGGGTTCTTTAAATATGTGGACTATCTGCAGATTAGTCGTGTATTTTATTATACATCGTGCGTGTCCGGTTCTGCGCGTCGGAATTCCGTATTTGTGGGAATCGTGTCTTGTTATATTATTGATATATCGTGCTTGTCGTGCGTGCTTACTCTTTTCATTATAAATGATAGAGAAAGGTGGGCCCTCTTTGTGGGATTTCGATATCATGATATATTATGTATGCATGCTAGTTTGTATCTAATTCTGAAATGTATTTCAGTCAAGTACTTATCTTAAGTTCAGTAAATTGTCTCTTTATGTTTTGGTGTTAAACAAAGATTATTCCATCTCATGCCTAAATTGATTACCTCCAAACCGTTGTGTTTGATGCTTGTATTTTGGTGCCCAG
>QPKB01000341.1:17516-41559 GCA_003546025.1 Camphora micrantha
ACTCGAGCGACCTGTCAAATCCCAGTTTTAGAAAATTTACCCCATTCCTATACTTTTTATAGATTTGAAAACTAGGCTATGTTAAGGACTTTAACCTGACATTGTGTAATTGGAACTCCAAGGTATTAACCAACATCGGGGACACCAATTCTTGTATTTTAATAACAGAGTCCCAATCACCCAAGGGTCCATTATTAATCTTAGCATATACTTGATGAAATTATCGTGTTTTGAACTTTGGCTTAATACAACAAGTAATATCATGTACTCGCTTTGAATTCAAGCTTTAAGCTCGTTCGAAGATTTGTTTCAAGTATCAAATGAGAATCACTTCTTAAGTTGTGAGCATATATATTATGCATTTTTGCTAGCCGTGCCTTGTCTTGTTTTGATAAGTGATTTCCCCTTTTATCCCGACTTGTTTGTATCGTGTTTTGCGTGTTTTATGCATTCATGAATTCAAGTGAACACCACAGAGCTTGGACTACTCTTTCTGTCTGATCCACTGTCCGGGGGTTCTTAAATATGTGGACTATCTGCAGATTAGTCGTGTATTTTATTATACATCGTGCGTGTCCGGTTCTGCGGTCGGAATTCCGTATTTGTGGGAATCGTGTCTTGTTATATTATGTATATATCGTGCTTGTCGTGCGTGCTTACTCTTTTCATTATAAATGATAGAGAAAGGATGGGCTCTTTGTGGATTTACGATTCATGATATATTATGTATGCATGCTAGTTTGTATCTAATTCTGAAATGTATTTCAGTCAAGTACTTATCTTAAGTTCAGTAAATTGTCTCTTTATGTTTTTGGTTAAACAAGATTATTCCATGCTCATGCCTAAATTGATTACCTGCCAAACCGTTGTGTTTGATGCTTGTATTTTGGTGCCCAGGTGCAGGCAGTGTTACCTTTGAGGAGGAGTGCCCGGAGGAGGCTGTTGAGCCCACCCTAGCTCGTGAGTGGCAACCCGACGATGTCATCTAGACGTCAGGGAGGGTCATGAGTTCGAATTATCATGTTTTGGGTAGATATCTGTGTTGTCGGAATCCTCACCGCGGGAACCTGTAGGAAATTAACCATCTTATCTCAACAACCATCGTCATGAGGGCCGGGTCTCGGTCTGGCGTCGCGACAGGTGGTGTTGTGATGATGGAAAAGCAAGAAGGAGAAGAAGAATAAGGAAGAACAAACCCTAGGCAAGAAAGTTGCTGGAAAAAGGAGAAAGTAAGAAAGGTGGTTGCTTATATAGAAGGGGAGAGTGGGCTCCACCCCTTAGGAAACTTGAAAGGCTGAAATAGTAGTTTTCGGGATCTCGGATGAAGTCGACGAAGAAGGAAGAAATAATCGTCGAGATTTCTAGTTTCCAAAATATATATGTTTCACGGGTTTCGGGAATATCAAATATTTGGTCCAGATTTAGTATAAAAAGACTATTTTACCCTCAACGCAATGGAAGTCGGGTTTCGGAATTCGGGATAGGAACGGGATCAACATGAAAGTTGTAGAGATCGATGAAATTAATAAAACGGAATAAAAACCCAAATCCAAAGAATCTCAATGAATCCCCCAAGTACACACAAGGTCATAAAAGGGAATCCCCAAAGGGCCCCACTAATACAAAGGCACTCAAAATTCCCCAAAGCTATTGATGGACCCGATTCTTCCCTCTCTCCCGTTGCCTCCGCCCCGGATCTTTCGGGGTACGGCGGAGGGGAGGAGAAGAAAAGTAAAGGGTATCAACATCTTTCCTTTTTTTTGTACGGGTATGCCAATTTCACTTTTCTACTTGGAATTTAGAAACGGTGATCCGAAGATCCACCTTCACAAGTAGAAAGGGCAAATGAAACTTTTTCTACTTTCTATTGCACACATATTTTAAGAAAAGAGACAAAAAGCTTTTTTTTTTTTATGCCGTGAAAGGCGATTTCATTTGTTGCCGTGAAAGGCGATTTTTGCCGTAAAAGGCGATTTACAAGTCTTATCCATTATGAAAGACAAGAGTTGTGATTTTTGTCTCTAAAAGAAAAATAAAGTACAATAGAAATCAAGAAAAGGAATCATTCGATGGTGGGGACACGTTCAGATCGACGGTCGCGAGTCATGTATGGGCTCCTCCATCGTCCATGCAGATGAGAATACGATGCTTGGATTCTTGGCTTGGCCTTTTAACCTCAGATTTTTAAAGGACAAAGACCAAGAGAAGGTCTTATATCCGATAAAAAGTTAAGTAAACGGGCTGAAAAGCCACGTTTTAGCCACGTTGATAGAAGAAGGGAGATCCTTGGGGGGTGGCCCCCCAAGGGTGCTTCAATCACCTTTTGGTGGTCTTTGCAGCAGAGTTGCAGGGCCTCTGGATTTTCCGGGCAATTCTCTGGATTCTTTTTTTCGTTCTTCATCTCTCTTGCCGATCCCTTTTCCCTTTGGAATGCCCTCCTACTTATAGGCCTTTGGTAGCCATTTAGGAGGGTTTATGAGCATTGAATGCATTAATGCTCATAATGGGAGGAGTTACAAGTTTTCAAATTATTTGTTTTGTAACTCCTTTTTCCTTGAATCTGATTGGCCGATGGAGAATAATGAGCTTTTAATTGTCTTTAATCCCCATCATGGGAGGAGTTTCATGGCTTTAATGCCATAAATTCTGTGACTTGTAACTCCCATTTGCTTGCTTTTGATTGGGCCGTCCAAAATAATGAGTTAATGACCGCATTAACTTGTCATAAAATGAGTCATTTAACCTCATTAATTGGTCGCCAAGTCGCTTGAAGAGTCGCGGGCCGCACATCGTCTTTTGGAATTCTTCTTGCGATGACCGCCGGTGGATCCACATGTTGTTTGATGTCAGATGGCGATGCAATTTCAGATATTGATTAATGTCAATGTGCCGGCAACATCTGTCCTGTCGATTTCACGATCGGGCGGGCGGAAAGTGTGCTTTCTTTGTCGGCCGGTTGGCGATTTCGAGGCATCTAATGATCATCCAATGATTTCGGCGGCGGATCCGTGATGTTGACGAAGATCGACGGATTTCATGCACGAAAAATCAGATTTTGGAAAAATCACAGGGGCCAATCAACTCGAAACGCGAAAAGGACCCGAAAAAGGGGCTTCCGGCGACTTTTGGGTCGCCGGAATACCATGGTCGCAGCGACCATGGGCTTTGGGCCCATTTCTCGGCCGCCGTTCGGTTGCCTTTTCTTCGCCGTTTTTCGATCTTTTTTCATTCTTTTTTTATTCTGTATTTTTCCTGATATTTCCCCTCATTTATTGGCTTCATTCTCTTGAAGAAAACCCGACGAGAAGCCACGCAAATCGTAGCACAAAGTTTCCTATTTTCTGAAAAGCCGAAGACTTTGTTGTGCGGTTTTGCCGATTTTTTGTCAAGCATTGAAACTAGGCCAAACGATGTCGGAATGACTTGAAATTTGACATGGAGCTTCTTGAGCAGTAGATAGGACCAACTATAGGCTTTGGTTTCAGTTTTGAAGCCGTTCGGGGTCCCGCAAATGCTCGCCTTGATTTCGCCATGAGAGAAATGCCGAGCTTTGACTTGTGGACAACCGATGTCCGATTGACCTGAAATTTGACAGGGAGCCTCCTGAGTAGTAAGTAAAACCAACCATGGGCTTTGGTTTGAGTTTTGAAGCCTTTTGGGGTCCCGCAAATGCTCGCCTTGATTTCACCTCGAGGAAAATGCCGAGCTTTGAAACTAGGCCAAACGATGTCCGTTTGACCTAAAACTTGACAGGGGACCTATTGGAGTCATTTTGAGATGATCCATTAGCTCCAATTTGGATGCCATGATTCCGGGGTGCTCCGCCGCTGATAGGCCTATTTTTGCTTATCGAGAGTTGATGAATGGTCAAACGTCGTCCGTTTGACTTGAAATTTGGCAGGGGGCCTTTTGGAGGTATTCTGAGACCATCCGTAGGCTCTGATCGAAGTTTTGAAGTCTTCGACACTGTCGCTGCCGGGAGCTCCTGTCTGGCTGTCGGAGGAGTGAAGTTAGGCCAAATGATGTCGAAATGGCCCGAAACTTCATGTGTACCCCTCTTTTGGCTGCTCTGAAGGATCTTGCAGTTTTTGTTTGATTCTGACAAGATCTGGTGCTTGAAGTGGTGCCTTCCTATTTATGGCAGGATGCGGCTCCATGTAGCTTTTGGTGTTGAAGGGACATAGTGATATTTTTGGTGTCAACAAATGCCCCCTCGAGGTACAGTGACGAGGTGTGCAGCTCTGGCCGTCGGTGTGCCTCGAAGAGAATTTGAAGGAGATCTTCTTGCTTGACCAAGAGTCTTGAGCGTTTTTCTTTTGATGGTGTTGCTTTTTTGAGCTTCCAAGGGATTTCGCGGTAATGATAGGGGTCATGTACCGTCTCATGGCAAGGATTTCGAAATGACATTTGGATATGGGTTTTTGGTTTTGGGTTTTCCCTTTTAACCTTGTGAACCTAAAGGCTTTATGTGGCACATTAGGCGGTTAAGAAGGTTTTTTGGTTTTTGACCTTGTGACCTAACAGGCTGTATGTGGCGAGTTAGGGGGTCGGGATTTTGGTTTTTGGTTTCGGTCTTGTGACCTAACAAGCTGTATGTGGCAAGTTAGGGGACCATGGTTTGGTTTTTGGTCACTCTTTGGGACAATTTTGGGTCCATTGGAGTGGTTTGGTTTTTTGTGGAATGTCAATTTCAAGATTGTGGCTTGATTTGGTGCATGGGGTTGGATGGTTTGGGTTTCTTTTGGAAGCTTATGAAGCTCAGAATTTTTTGTATGGTCCAATCAACTCAAGAGAGGCATGGAACCATTTTTGTATGCTCTTGGTAAGAGAAATTTTGACTAAAAGCCACTTTTAGTGCCTAGGTGGTCAAACCTGGCTCATATGGGCTAACCTATGGGACCTTAAGCTTTTTAAAAATGGCTTAGATCTCATGTGGTGTCATTTTGTAAAGAATATCTAAAAATATCCCTTTTGTGTAGAGAATATCTAAAAATATCCTTACTTGGAGAGAATCTCTCAAGTTTCCTTGATTTTGGGAGAGATTTTCTCAAAGTTTCTCTAATCCCCTTTCTTTTTGGAGAGAATTTCTCAAGAATCTCCTCTTTAGGAGAGAATATCTCAAATCTCCCTTTCTTTTAGGAAGTTTGCTAATTTTTAGCACTTACCTCCTTGCTTTTCTCCTCCTTTCCTCTTTTGGTTTGCTTTTTCTATAAAAGCAATGGAGATGGGTTTTCTTTCTCTTGTTGCCTTTTTTTTTGCAAAAACCTTCAAGAGTGCTCCAAGATAAAGAATTTCTCGAGGATCTTCAAGTTTCTTCTTCTTCTCCATGGCTTCAAGTAGGTCTTCTTTTTCCAAGAAAAACCCCATGTAGATGTAGAAAAGTTTCCTTTTCTTTTTTTTTTCTTCTTTTCTTTTCTTTTCTTTCTCTCTTTTTTTTTTCTTTTTTTTTCACGTGTTTTCTTTTCCTCTTTTTTTTTTTTTTTTTTTGTACACGTTCTCCCTTTTTTTTTTTTGTTGCTGTACGGACCTGGCCGTACAGCCACGTGGCCTGTGGGCCACGTCCCATGGGCCAAGCCCTTTTTCTTTTTTTTCTTCTTTTTTTTCTTGAAGAGGTTTTTTTTTTTATTTTTTTTTTTTTTTCTCACCATGATATGAGGTTCATGAAATTCAAGATGATCATGCATTCTTTCTTTTCTTTTTTTTTTAATGCATCAAGATAAAAGGCTAGAATTTCTAGGTCAAGTCAACATGGATTTTGACTTAGACAAAGTTTGATTGGTTTTGACCAAATTGGGTTGGAATCGGTCAAACTTTTGTCAAAGTTTTCCTAGCATCTAATGCATGATGGTTTTGTGCATGATTTTTGGTAAATGGAATTGGGAGCATGATGATACATACCTCGAATTTTCTTGCAAGTCTTGGGATTTTTGGAGCTTGCAGCAATGTTGAGCCCACCTCTCTAGTCTCGCAAAATTTCAAGGAGCTTTGCAAGTTTTGAAATTTTGAACACCAAGTTGACAGCGTCTCGAGTTGTTGGAAGAACAGACTGCTGCTAAATGGGCTGCTGTTCTTGAAGCTCGTGCCAGAGAAAGCACTCTGATCCGTCAGGTTGAAGAGGTTGACGGGAATCTCCGAAGGAAGACTTAAGAAGCGTGGCCTGGAAGCTTTGGAGGCTGAGCCCAAGAGTCTGCTCGAGGACCTTAGTCTTTGGTTGAAGACTATGGTGGACTGAGCTTTTGACAAACTTTCTTCTTCCATTTTTTTTTTTGGTACCTCCATGTATAAACATTTTGGCACTCTCTTTTTTTGTATCCCCTTGTTCTACTTAAATTCTTTTTGTTGAAAATAAGCAAAAGTTGGATGGGAATGTTTGTTTGAAAATCTTGATCAAAAGGTTATCATTTTGTGAAAGTCTTTTGTCAAAAGTGTTGTTTTGGCATGAAAGCCGGATTTTGTGGCACAAAGCCTGGTTTTTGATGGCTTGAAAGTCGAAAATTTTGAGGTGGCATGAAAGCCGATTTTTGGTGGCGTGAAAGCCAAATTTTGGTGGCGTGAAAGCCGATATGGCATGGAAGCCGATTTTTGGCATGAGAGCTGATTTTTTGTTTTTGGCGTAAAAGCCGGATTTTGGCATGAGAGCCGATCTTTTGTTTTTGGCGTAAAAGCCGGATTTTGGCATGAGAGCCGATTTTTTGTTTTTGGCGCAAAAGCCGGATTTTTGGCATGAGAGCCGAGTTTTTTGGAGTAAAAGCCGGATTTTTTGAAAACCAAGTTTTGTTTTGTTGGCATGAGAGCCAGATTTTGTTTTGATTTTTGGCGTGAAAGCTGATTTTTGGCGTGGAAGACGAGTTTTTTGGCGTAAAAGCCGAGTTTTTGGCGTAAAAGCCAGGTTTTTGGTTTTCAAAAATGCAAGTATCGACTAAGAGTCGCCTCCCTGCTGAATGGTATTGCAAGTATCGATGGAATGTCGCCTCCTTGCTCATTCGGTTGCGAGTATCGATGGAAGTATCGACTAAGCGTCGCTTCCCTGCTTTTTCTTCAAAAATTTCGTTTTGCGGGTATCGATGGAATGTCGCCTCCCCACGATTTTTTTGAAATTTGAGGTTTTTTCGAACCTTTGTTTTTCTTTTGAAATTTGGGTTGTGGATATCAACTGGAATGTTGCGTCTCCACGATTTTTGAAATTTTGCAAGTATCAACGAGGTGTTGCTTCCTTGCATTTTTGAGGTTTTGGAAGTATCGAATGGGGTTCGCATCCTTCCAATGGGTTTTTGCGAGTATCGACTTGACATCGCTTTCCCGATTTTTGTTTTTAGACACGAGGGTCGTAAATTTTGACCTAAAACCATTTTTGGCGGTAAAAGGTAAGGCGGACTAGGGTGGAAATTCCTAAGTCCTAATTTTTGTTTCAAACCAAGAATTTTGGGTTCAAGGATCGAAAATTTTGGTTAAGTTTGGGAAGAGGCTCCTAAACTTAGATTTTTGGATTTTGATTTTCTTTTGAACAATGAAACGATGAAAGTAAGCATTGTTTTGAAAGTTCAACGTAAAGGTGAAAATCCCAAAAGGAGTGGGTTTGACGAGCAAGTACCTGGAAATTGGCTTTGGCCTTGCAGGCGTCGCTCTGACCCAGTGGAGGAAGTCTTCAAGGGTAGTACCGCTTCAAGAACTTGCCGTTGATGGGCAGCATACATCTATCACCTTCCATGTTTAGAAGTGCGTATGCGCCATTGGAGAAGACTTGGTCGATGACGAAGGGTCCCTCCCATTTTGGTTCAAATTTGCCTTTGGATTTGTGAGCGAAAACCATCGGCCTTTTTACCGCAAGAACCAAGTCACCCTTTTTGTGGGAGCGTTGCCTGACCTTTTTGTCGAAAGATCTAGCCATGCTTGCTTGGTAGAGCTCAATGCTTTGGAGTGCCTCGAGCCGTCTCACATCAAGATTGTCCAGCTCTTGGAGTCTTAATTTGACATTGCTTTCTTGCGTTATGTCATTTTGTAGAGATACCCTTAAGGAAGGAATTTGTACCTTTAAAGGGACAACAGCTTCGCATCCATAGACCAAGGAGAATGGCGTGCTATGGGTCGGTCCTCGAACGGTGGTTCGGTAGGCCCACAAAGCTTCGGATAGTTTGTCGCCCCAGTCGCTTTTGTGGCTAGAGACCATTTTCTTGAGAATTTTGCAGAGTGTCTTGTTGAAGGCCTCTGCCAGTCCATTCGCCGCTGGATTGTACGGAGTTGAAGGACAACTTTGGATTTTGTATTTGTCGCAGAACCTGTAGAATCTGTGATCACGGAATTGTGGTCCGTTATCATGGACGAATCTTTTAGGTATGCTGAAGCGACAAATGATGTTGGTGCGCAAGAACTGAAGGACTGATGAGGTCTTCATTTCATTGAGCGCAAAAGCTTCTGACCACTTGGAGAAATAATCCGTAGCGGCGAAGATGAAGCGATGACCTTTGCTTGACGGAGGGGACACTGGACCTACGATGTCCATACCCCATGCTTCGAAAGGCCATGAAATTGCTGTAGGATGTAGCCATTCTGGAGGCATGTGGACATAGTCTCCATGAACTTGGCATTGTTGGTAGCGTTTAGCAAATTGCATTGCGTCAGCTACCATGGTAGGCCAATAATAACCTAACCTTTTTATCTGATCGTAGAGCTTTGGACCAGCCTGATGAGCTCTACAAAGACCAGCATGCACCTCTTTGAGAGTTTCTTCAACTTCTTGTTGTGATAAGCGTCGTAGAAGTACTCCATTGTAGGATTTTCTGTAGAGCATCTTTGAAGGAATGTCCAGATGAAAGTTTGGGGTTCGTCTTTGAACACTTACCCATTCTTTAGGATCTTCAGGCAGGATTCCGAACATAATATAATCAATGAACGGATCCCTCCAGTCGCCGATCAGAGGTCTGAGGATGGAGATCCGACTTCCAACCAGTTGGTGGCACTCAACAACTGCTTGGTGTGTATTGAGGGGAGGGAGAATCCTTCTCTCACACACTGTAACTTGCATGTGTTCTCCTTCTTGGACCGCCATAGAGGCGGCGAGTCCAGCCAGGGCATCTGCACGGATGTTTTCGCCTCTACGAATGTGGGTGATATGACAGATGTCAAATTTTTGCTGAAGTGATTGTGCCTTGTTGTAGTAAGGCAACAGATCAGGCTTCCTGATTTCAAATTTCTGATTCATCTGGTTGACGATCAGGTGAGAATCCCCGAAGGCTTCTAGCACTGTGATGCCGGATTCGAGGGCGAGTTCCAATCCTACAATCAGGGCTTGGTATTCAGCTGCATTGTTTGAATATGGTTCCAGTAGCGAGAAGGCGTGTGGAATCATGTATTTGTCGGGACTAACAAAGAGGATGCCAATCCCTGATATTTGATTTCCTTTTTCACTTGTCCTGGTTGCACCGTCGAAGTACATATCCCAGGAAGCTTTTGATAAGGAAGCCTCCACGTTGTAGATTGACTCGTCTGGGAGATCATCCCTGAGTGGAGAATTTTCAGGCAACGGATGCTCTGCAAGAAAGTCTGCCAGAGCTTGACCTTTGATTGCTTTTTGTGGTACATACCTAATATCAAATTGTGACAGGAGGATAGACCATTTTACTAGTCGGGCATTGAGGGAACCTGCTTTTGTGACAAGGACCTTCAGGAGATTGATCCTCGAGATCAGGTATACTGTGTTGGACAGCAGATAGTGAAGTAGCTTTTGTACAGCAAACATCACTCCAAGACATTCTTTTTCGACTGGAGAGTAGCGATGCTCTTCACCTACCAGCATGCAGCTAAGATAGTATAGAGCAGCTTCTTTTCCCTCATGATTTCCTAGTGCAAGTAGAGCTCCTAAAGAGTGGTCGAGGGCTCTTGTGTACAAGATAAATGGTTTTCCAGTTGTGGGGGCAGCCAGTACTGGAGGTTTGGTCAGGTATGACTTGATGTCTTGGAACGCAGTTTCACATTCAGCATCCCAGACAAAGTCCACGCCCTTTTTTCATTAGGCGGGAGAATGGACGGCATTTCCCTGACAGGTTGGAGATGAACCGTCGAATGTATGCCAATCTTCCTTGAAGCCCTTTTAACTGTCTCAGGGTTTTTGGGGATGGCATTTCTAGGATAGCCTTGACTTTGATAGGGTCAAGCTCTATTCCCGCTTTTCGAACTACGAATCCGAGGAACTTACCCGATGATACACCGAAGAAGCATTTTAGGGGATTCATTCGCAGTTTGTGCCTGCGTAGTCGGAGGAAGACTTCTCGAAGATCTTTGAGATGGTCTTCTTTCCTTTTGCTTTTGACGACGAGGTCATCAACGTAGCATTCGACCGTCTTATGCTGCATATCTTGGAATATCTTCATCATAGCCCTCTGATATGTCGCACCAGCATTTTTCCGACCAAATGGCATTACAGTGTAACAATACACGCCAAATGGGGTCCGAAATGATGTGTGTCTTTCATCTTCAGGATGCATTTTTATTTGATTGTACCCAGAGAAACCATCCATGAATGTCATCCGCTCGAATCCACAGGTGTTGTCGATCATCACCTCCGGTATGGGGAGCGGAAATTCATCTTTAGGACATGCATTGTTCAGGTCTCTATAATCAATACAGACCCTAATCTGCCCATTTTTCTTTGTCACTGGGACGATGTTGGCCAACCATTCAGGATGCTGTTCCTCGCGGATGAAGCCAACGTTTTTGAGTTTCTGAACTTCTTGTTCAATTTTGTCCATTATGTCAGGACGAAATCTTCTTTGGCCTTGTTTGACAGGCTTGATATCTTTTTGTAGATTGAGTTTGTGAACTGCTATTTTGGGGTCTAAACCAGGCATTTCAGCGTAAGACCATGCAAAACAATCAACAAACTCACGAAGAAAAGCGATATACTCGGGTAACTCATCATCCTTTATATTCTTGCTTATGAATACAGGACGTGGGCAATCTGGCGTTCCCAAGTCTATCTTTTGAACAGAATCTTCTGTTGGAAGACTTGAAGGTGGTTCCTCCATAATATTTTCGGAGGCTTCCAACTCAACAAGGCCTTTCGGAGTTTCAAAGGTATTTTCAGACCAAGGCTGTGCTTCTGACCATGGGTCTTCTTGATCGGCACTCTTCTCAAGACTTGCTATGAGATGGTCCCAATCGCCTGTTGAAACTGGATCGAGGTATGGCACTTCTTTTGGAAATGATGGTTCTTCTGGACCAGAAGATTGTGCATCTGTATCATCGGACAATTCCTCCTCATCATCAGAGAAATCGTACCAATTGGAGGAGCTTCCTGGATCCTTGACGGGTAACTCTTCAAAGAGATATCCAGGGAGATCAATATCTTCACAGACACGAGATGTTAAGGCTTCGTCGGCCAGACGACTTTGTAGCCTTTGGGTCAACTGTCTCATGGGAGCATCAGGGTCGTAGCCTAGTCCGTATGAAGACTTTTCTATATGACGATAGAGTTTCCAATCCTCCTGCTGACCTTTTGTCAGGGTGGGCTCCAATGGTACAAGAATACCGTGGCCACCTCCCAAGCCGATTGGATTTTGAGCGTCATAGCCCATTTTCTTCATGATAGCTTGCGCCATTGGACTATACAAGGATAGTTGTGGCATACCTTCGTTTTGGAAAGGCTCAAGCGAAGAGTTTGATGAAGAAGCCACCGACCTGTGGAAAAAGATCGGCTTTTCTTTTGGTGAGGTTGTCGGAACAACGAAGGAAGCTGATGTTGGATCGTCTATGCCAGCAGGTGCCTCTAATGGAGTGAGAGCAGGTTGAGCTTGCTGAATATCAGCTTGGCTTGACGAAGTGTCGTCTTCTGTCTCTGAATCCGAATCTGTGTCTTGCATAATAGACACAAAGGAGATGACAAACTTGCCCCCAGGCTTTTGTTTGGTCTTCTTTGCCTTGGTAGTGATCACCAGCGGCTTTGAAGACTTGAGGGAGACAACAAAAGGAGATTGGTTGATCTCCTCGGTTTTGCCGGATGGTTGATTTTCTTCCGGTGATTGCTGAGGAGCCTTGCCTTTATCTTTCTGGAGACTTTCGGCAAAGGATGCAAATACCCGATGTACCAAGCCGTCGTCGCCAACAAACTTGATGCACTGATGAAGAGTTGAAGGAACAACACCACTCTCGTGTATCCAGGGGCGTCCGAGAAGGATGTTGTAGCATGAGGGGGTCTTTATTGCATATACAGTGACTTCAGAGATAAGATCACCGATTTGCAACTTGAACCTAATTTTGCCGATAGGCCTCTGAGTGCTTCCATCGTATCCAAAGATAGACACAGATGTGTGACTCAGCTTGCTAGGCGGGATGCCTAGCTCTTCGAGTGCCGAAGTAGAGATGAGGTTGAGGGCAGAACCGGATCGATCTGTACTCTGTGTATCGGCATCTCTTTGATGTACCCTGTAAAGTATAAGGGCCGGTTATGCTTTGTTTCGCCTAGTAGGAAGTCTTCCTTAGTAAAGGCGATAGTTGCACTTGCTGCTTTTTGAACTGAGAGGCAATCATTGCAAGATCCCTCAGTCTTCTTCTTTTCTCCTTTTGAGGAGGTATTTGATTTTTTAACCCTATAGTCCATTTCAATTTGTAGGACTTGTGGGGCATGTTTGTCGACATCCACATTTAGTCTTTGCAGTTCTGAAATGAGACTATCACGAGTTTGGGGAGACATTCGTAATAAGTCTAGGATGTGCAGACGTGCAGGTATGTGTCTAAAGTGCTCAATCAAGTCATACCTGAAAGCCTCGTTAGGGCCTGCATTCTCATTATTGTTGCCACTTGGGGCGCTTACATTCTGTCCCGAAGGATTTACATAAGAAGAAGAAGTTAGATTGTAGTTTTTGTGGTAATCCCGGCCAGAGCGGGTACCTTTACCAACTTCGAGAGCTTCTGGAGATGGTTCTTCATTCGGAAGTCCACCCTCGGGATTGAGGGGCTGATCCTTTTCATTTGCTGAAGACGCTTCCGTGTCAACCTTACCATCCTCAGTGATTGCATTGCATGGGGCATTTTCCGGGAACAAGTCCTGAACAGCGTCCAGCAATTTGTCTTCTTTGTTTACAATTTCATCGGTCCAGACATCACCCATGAGGTTGGGCATCTGGGACCAGTTGACTGGGTAGACTTCATCGGTAGAGACGTCTTCAAGGTAGTAAGCCAGAAGAGGTCTGTACTCTGATGTGACAGTCTCAGAAGACGAAGGTTGAGAAGATGCCATCTCCGAGGTAGTAATATCAGAGGATATACTACCTGTTGTAGTATGGGAGTTTGTGGCCTCGGCAGATGAAGCTCCAGAGGCGCTGTTGTCTCGAACTATCGCATTGCAAGCAATAGGAAACGTCTCCGGGACGGATTGTTGGGAGTCAGATTCATCCTCTGATGTAAGGGGATCATCCACCCAGCAGTTTTCTTCATTTTCAGGAGTTACTGGAGGGGACTCCTGTAGATTTTCTAGGACCACCGGTTCTGGATTGCGATGAAGCTGATTGATGTGATCTTGTCCTTGCTCTATGGCAAGGCGCTGCAAGATCTTTGCATATTCTTCGAGATCAGGCATAGGAGCCATATTTTCTTCTTCATCTACTCCTTGTAGTTCCTCCTGATCGGGTTCTACCGGAGCATTGGCAAGTGCTGTGTCAACAACATTTTCCTAAACAACCTCTTGGTCTCCTTCATCATCAGACCAAGATCCCTGTGGTTGTAAAGGGTTATACCAGATCACTGGCATGAGATGGGATTCGGGGATCCATTCCTCGTCGGAGAGGTATTCTCCTGTTTCGAGGGATTCCTCCCATTCATTGGTGTCACTGGCGGTTACTAGACTCGTACCCATCCATGGGGAATCCAATAACTGAATTGCAAGAGTATAATGCCCCCTGCATGTCTTTAGTCTTTAGTAGTGATGGCATGAAATCACGAAGGGTGAATTTCCTTGCCGGCCTCGAAGTCTCGGAAGGAGACTTTTCTGCTGCCCCCAGTGAAGGGGTAGGGGAAGTTTCTGTCTTTTCAGGAACTTCTTGTTTTGGTTGAGCTTTCTCCTGATGTTTAAGCTTGCGGAGTTGTCTCCTGGCTTGCCTTCGCTGTCGAGCGGTCGGCTTTGTTTTGACGATCTCCCAGTTTTCATCTTCCAGGAGATCGGGATGTACCCATATGGGCTGTCCATCTGGTGTTGGGCACGGGACTAGCTCTTGGGATGTTTGAGCCATTTTTATCACCTTGAAGGAAGTAGTGACCTTCTTCTTTGGTGACTTTTGTATTTGTCCATATGACACCATGTTGATGGAGCCAGACCCATAGTTTTTGTCAAAGGTGATGACTTCATTTTTCCACATCTCGTTGATCTTTTTTCTCACAACGAAGCATTGGTTGAGAGGATGCGAGATCATCTGGTGGTATGGACAGTACCGGGGATCGTTGGTTTTGCCAACATCTCCTGGTCTTTTGGGTTCAGGCAGGGTGAGCTTCCCATCTGCCAAGAGAGCCTCGAAGATTTCTTCGACATCTTCATCGAACGGGTATTTCTTTTCTACTCGTTCTTTGAAGGCATCAGAGAGTTCAGGTCTCTTACCTGCACCTTTGTTTTCAGCTTTCTTTGGTGGCTGCGGAGCTGACTTGGTTTGCACATTGAGAACCTCCTTTTTCTTTTGCTTCGAGGTTGCAATGGCGGTCGGCTCCTTCTTTGATGATTTCTGACTGCTGAGGTCTTTGATCACCGTCTCAGCCTCCATAGATGCTTCCAGGAGTTCTCCCAGATTCTTTGATTTGTTGCCGATAATCATGGAGCGTATCTTTGCTCTCATGTTGTTACGGCAGATGTCGACCAGCGACGCTTGTGGCAGTACGTCTGAACATTTGTACGCCATTGCCTTCCACTTGTGAATATAGTCGTATGTCGACTCATTCTCTCCCTGTTTTAGGCTGCAGAGTTGAGTCATAGTCACAGGATGATCCTCACCTTTGAAGTGAGTTAGAAAGCGTGTCTCCATCATGGCCCAGTTTTGGATAGAGTCCTCCTGAAGAGTGGAGTACCAATCAAAGGCCATACCTTTTAGGGTACTTGCGAAGAGACGGATCTTGAGGGCGTCTTGATCCGCGATGGCTCCCGTCAGGATCTTGAAATGGATGACATGTTGTCTGGCCGGGCCCTTCCTCGTATATGTTAGGAGAGTGGGCTGTTTGAATTTGGTAGGAAACGATACCGAGTCCATCCATCCATAAGGGATATGGTGGCTTGATTCCGTGTTCCTTTAGTGAATCCTCGTCCTTTGCTTTGGCGAGGATATCATCAACGTCCTTCTTGGTAAGGGCGCGTAACTCATTTACCTCCTCCTTGTGGTGACTTGGAGGAACTTCATTATTCAGTGGATGTTGGAGGGTAAGAAGTAAGTTCTCCATGAGAGCTTCTATCCTCTGCTGTCCCTGCTCCAGCTGTTGGATGCGTGTGGCTAAGTCATCTTGCGGCGGAGGCTGCTCAGCATTTGTGACTAAGACGTTCATCTTTCGAGAGTTGAATGAGGATATCGTCTTGGTGACTGAGCTGGAGCTCATTCTTTTGGATGAAGAGCTCGAAGAGTGATTGCTTCGGTGTCCTTGACTTGAAGGAGTGGGAGAATCTTCTCTATGTCTTCGCGCCCGGGAGACGCTGCGAGTCATCGGTCGCTTGACATGGATTTTTGTTGCTGACTTCTGGCGCCTTCTGGTTTTGCCAACCATATGGACAGTAGCAACTTGGTTGGGTGCTTCTTTTTCGACCCATTTTTGAGAGACCTGGAGCGTGGAGTGCTGAGCTCTTTGCTTCTCTAGTCTCTTTTGCCGATACGCCGCGCGACGACGCATATGACGAGCGATTTGAGCTTCAGTTAGCTCGGGCTGTGCTCTAGCCACGAAGGAGGTGGTCCCTCGCGCACAGCAGCCGAGCTTGTCTTCTTCGTAATTTGGCAAGGACAGGATCTGGATGCGGTCCTTAGCCTGTCACAGCGAAGCTTTAAATTTGTCGAGCTCGGCCCCTGTTGAGATGAAGGGCCGAGTTGCGGGAATTCAGGCCTTGACAGATTCTCGCTGAGGCCTGATGATGCACGACTTGATCTTGGGCTTATAGGAATAAGCCGGTTCGTGCTGGGTGGATTTTATTTGATGGAGGGTTGGTTTCTCCTCTTCCGTGTACGAGAGAGGGTAGAACCGGTTCTCCTTGAGCGGGGCCAGGTATGCTGGCCTTGCAGATCTTTGGGACCTTCTTTGTTTTGGAGAAGGTCTTGGAGACCAAGTCTTGAGATAGACCTGGTTTCTGGCAGGCTGAGGTTTCGCGGGGTTGTCGCGAGCTTCAGTCTTCTTGGCGGTTGCCCTTGGTGTCACGGTAGTGACGCGCCCAGGGGCGGTTCTCTGCTTCTTGGCAGGAGTTGTTTCTTCTGCGGGAAGTGGGAAAGGTCCCAGTGACCCGAAGACGATGGACCAGGGAGAGGAGGTCGACCCGGTGTCTTGTGCGTTACCGAAGGAAGTGACACTTCGGCCACTGGCGAGGCGCTTAGGAGCGCGTTTGTTTTGCTTCTTTTGAAGCATTAGCTGGTACTTGTTCTCGTCGAAGGTGATTGTCAACGAAGCTACCATGTTAGTTTTGAAAACCTTTCTGAAACAAGACCGAATCCATTAGTAATCACAAGAATGTGGTGATCATAAATAGAAATAAACTATGGTTTTTCTTTTTCAATTTGCTCGAGGGGACAAGGCCCGGTCCAAGCAAAATGAAGAAGGCAAAAAGCCATAGAGTATACAATTGTTCTAAACGCGAGTATGAAAGGCTCAGAGTGAGCGTTCTAGTGACTGCTAGAAGCAATTGTGAACCTTAATTCAAATTACCGAGGAGCGAGGCTCACTCGAGGTAAAATGATATAAGGTTGGGAGTACAAATGTGTCGGTCGCGAATACAGTAGACCCAAGAGGGCGTACTAGCACCGCTAGGCACAGATGTTGTAAATCGCATCCTTGAAATGGACACGAGATGGGATTTTTTGAAAGGTCAAGGTTGGGTTCATAAAAGAGAGCAAATGGCACTCCGATCCAAACACGTGCTCAACATTTCTGCGAGCACAGAGTCCGAAAAGGAAATAACCAGAATTTCTCGAATCTGGACCCAACAATGACGAAAGTTTTTTTTTTTAGAAAAGTCAGGATCAGATTCATCGAAGAGAGCAAATGACGTTCCAACCCAAACACGTGCTCAACATTTCTGCGAGCACAGTAATCCGAGGGGGAAGAGGTCAAGATTTCTCGACTTTGAACCCAAACGTGACAAAAGTTTTTTTTTTTTTTTTTTTGAAGATTTTTTTTTTGAAAGTCAGTATCGGATTCATCAAAGAGAGCAAATGATGTTCCAGTTCAAACACGTGCTCAACATTTCTGCGAGCACAGAGTCTGAAAAGGAAGAGATCAAGATTTCTCAAATTTGAACCAAAAATCGACGAAAATTTTTTTTTAGGGTTTGAGAATACGTCGAGTTCTCACGATTCATTCTTATGAAACCAATGTTGATAAACCAGGCCCCAGGTAAGGGTAGGATTACTTAATGAACCCGTTTGGAGGACCCTTACCTAGAACAGCCTAGCTGTCTCCAAACTCTGGACAAGGCTTTTCTTAGATCACCCTCGATTAAAGAACGTAATCGGTAAAACTTTCGTGTTCTCAAATGCTCCCCCTGTTTTTTTTTATGGACTCATCAGAAAGAGCGAATGGTCCGTTCCCAATCTGAACAAGGGCTCAAACAATTTCTGCGAGCCCAAAAGTCAGAAAGGAAAAGAAAACCAAAATTTCTCAAATTTGGATCCAAAAGAGAGAAGATTTTTTTTTTTTTTAAATCTGAAAAGTTTGAAATCAGATTTTTTTTCGAACTCGTTAAAGAGAGCAAACGGTCCCTTTCCCAATCTGAAAACGTGCTCAAACATTTCTGCGGGCACGGAGTCCAAAAGGGAGGAGATCGAGACTTCTCAGATCTGAATTCAAAGAACAAGAGAAGATTTTTTTTCGAGAAGGAGAAAGATTGGAAATAGACTTAAAGAAAGAAATTTCCAAAAACAGAAAACCCCATCCCATGTTTTTTTTTATGCAAGATTCAACATTGGCCACCAACTAGAAAAAGGTGCCAAAGAATCTAAGTTCATGTTCTCAAATGAACGTGTCCCACCGGGTATGCCAGCTTGATGGACCCGATTCTTCCCTCTCTCCCGCTGCCTCCGCCCCGGGTCTTTCGGGGTACGGCGGAGGGGAGGAGAAGAAAAGTAAAGGGTATCAACATCTTTCTTTTTTTTTGTACGGGCATGCCAATTTCACTTTTCTACTTGGAATTTAGAAACGGTGATCCGAAGATCCACCTTCACAAGTAGAAAGGGGAAATGAAACTTTTTCTAGTTTCTATTGCACACATATTTTACGAAAAGAAACAAAAAGCTTTTTTTTATGCCGTGAAAGGCGATTTCATTTGTTGCCGTGAAAGGCGATTTGAAACTTTTAACTAGGATCAGAATTAGAAAGCAAACCAGCCATGTAAATCACACCATAACACCATTCAATCATAATCAACTTGTGTGAAAACAAATAAGATACAAAGAAGAACACATACCTGATGTTCTTAGGTCGAAAAACCTCTGGAAACTGAACTTTAAAATCAGATTCTTTAGACTGCAATATTCAGCAACCTTGCTGGAATTTCTCTGCAGCAGGTTCCCTTCTAGTCTTCTCCTCTATTCCCCTTTCTTCTAATCTGATTGGTTAGTGTTGGTGGAACACAACCAGGTTTCCTTCTTCTTGTTTTCCTTGATTTCTATGTTAGAAGACCAGACCTGATATGGTCTTTCTCCAAGAGGAAAAAACGAGGACCAACAAGAAGTTCTCTTCTTTGTGCAAGACAATTGTGGACGTCCAAAGGGTGGCTGGCTGTTCTACCTCTCTTCCACGCCCAAAGGGTTTTTTTCTCTCCTTCTTAATGCTCATGCACGCCCAAGGGGAGGATACCCAGCCATATTTATAAAGAGGAAGAACCTTTTAGAAAGATCTTTCCTTAAAGAATAAGGAAACCAAGAGTTCCAACCAAAAAGGAAACCACCCCCTTTGGACGTCCAGCCCCTTATTGCAACTAGTTTAGTTTCTAAAAAATAATTAGAAAGCTACTAAACTTAAGGAGAACTTGCACAAAAAGAAAACCTTCCAAGTGATAGGACCTACACAAACTTAGGACCCACAAACTAGGGACCACATTGGCTAGCCCACACTAACTATGGTCCATGCACCAAATAATTTATCTAGAGATGTAATTCATGTATGCCTTCATGGACCTATTTGAATTTACACTCAAAATTATTTCTCCACACATTTAAACAATTCAGGAAACCTTGCCAATCTAGGAAAGTGGCTAGAGAAGGGACCAAAAGACATATTTGCCCTTGGCTCCCAAAATGACCAAAATGTCCATGCTAACCCCATAGCAACACTAGGATCATTTTTAACCTTAACTCATTCCACTAGAGAGTTATGGTTGCACTCCAGGGACAAATATTAAATTGCAAATAAAGCTCATCATAAACTGACGATTGTCTTTGACCTACCAAGTACAATGACCACAATGCCCCTCTATGTAACATCCATAATCAAGTAGGTTAACCGATGTACTATCTACCTTCTTGATTATATCTCAACCTTAGAATTTCATATCCTTGACCTAATCATCATTTGGATATCATTCTCTTGATCCAGGGAGCGACCCACAAGTTCAATATCCATATGGAACATCCATATACTAAGATCTTAGATTCTGATGATTAATCGGATAATTCTAAGGGGACGATCATTCCATCATGTGATGGCATAGATTCCATATTGCATTTGCACGTCCCAACTAATCAAGCCCAAGCACCCAAAACACAGAGCTGTTGACCCATGAACAGGATCTCACCCATAGTGAATTAAAGCACAAGAACTTGACTTCGTCAGTTCATCCACAAATGCTCAAGATTAAGAGCACTGGTCACTCAGTAGCATGAGGTGATTTGATCTCTCTCTGTGATAGTACTATTTTAGAGATCACACCTACAAGTGGTCCTGTTCAATGCATGACACATGCACTAATGAGATAAATCCGGAAAAGCCTCCGTGACTTAGGTAAGTCACCCTGAATACAGGAGAGTATCTCATTATAACTTATACCAAGATGAAGTGCCCAACTCCATCTCTCAGTTATGAACAAGTTTATTGTTTCAAGTGTCCATGACTCAGACCTAACTGTGTGTAGCCACTACACACCTAAGTCATTACTAGAAAACAATGGGCCTTATACAACCATACAAATACACAAGTATAAAGAGAAAGAAGTCATTCCATTAAATAACCAATAAATATCCAGTTACAGAGATGAAAGTGCAGTCAGTGGGCTTTAGGGGCATACACTAATCCCAACAGTACCCCCCAAGGGTGCTTCAATCTCCTTTTGGTGGTTTTGGCAGCAGAGTTGCAGGGTTCTGGATTTTCCGGGCAATTCTCTGGACTTCTTTTTCTTTTTTTTTTTCCCTCTTTGGAATGCCCTCCTATCCATCATGGAGGAGTTTCATGGCTTTTAATGCCATAAATCCTGTGACTTGTAACTCCCATTTGCTTGCTTTTGATTGGGCCGTCCAAAATAATGAGTTAATGACCGTATTAACTTGTCAAAAATGGGTCATTTAACCTCATTAATTGGTCGCCAAGTCGCTTGAAGAGTCGCGGGCCGCGCCGCGTCTTATGGAATTCTTCTTGCGATGATCGCCGGTGGATCCACATGTTGTTTGATGTCGGATGGCGATGCAATTTCAGAACATTGATTAATGTCGACGTGCCGGCAACATCTGTCCTGTTGATTTCACGATCAGGCGAGCAGAAAGTGTGTTTTTCTTTGTCGGCCGGTTTGGCGATTTCGAGGCATCTAATGATCATCCAATGATTTTGGCGGCGAATCCGTGATGTTGACGAAAGATCGACGGATTTCATGCACGAAAATCAGATTTTGGAAAAATCACAGGGGCCAATCAACTCGAAACGCGAAAAGGACCCCGAAAAAGGGGTCTTCCGGGACTTTTTGGGTCGCCGGAACTTCCATGGTCGCCGGCGACCATGGGGCTGGCGACCTTGGCCATGGTCTTCGCGACCATGGGCCAAGGTCGCCGCGACCATGGGCCTTGGGCCATTTTTCGGCCGCCGTTCGGTCGCCTTTTCTTCGCCGTTTTTCGATCTTTTTTCATTCTTTTTTCTTTTGTATTTTTTTCCTGACATTTTCCCCTCATTTATTGGCCTGATTCTCTTGAAGAAAAACCCGACGAGAAGCCACGCAAATCGGAGCACAAAGTTTCCTATTTTTCTGGAAAGCCGAAGACTTTGTTGTGCGGTATTTGCTGATTTTTTGTCAAGCATTGAAACTAGCCAAACGATGTCGGAATGACCTGAAATTTGACGTGGAGCTTCTTGAACAGTAGATAGGACCAAACCATAGGCTTTGGTTTGAGTTTTGAAGCCGTTCGGGGTTCCGCAAATGCTTGCCTTAATTTCGCCATGAGAGAAATGCAGAGCTTTGACTTGTGGTCAACCGATGTCCGATTGACCTGAAATTTGATAGAGAGCCTCCTGAGTAGTAAGTAAAGACCAACCATGGGCTTTGGCTTGAGTTTCGAAGCCTTTTGGGGTCCCGCAAATGCTCGCCTTGATTTTCACCTCGAGGAAAATGCCGAGCTTTGAAACTAAGCCAAACGATGTCCGTTTGACCTAAAACTTGACAGGGGACCTATTGGAGTCATTTTGAGATGATCCATTAGCTCCAATTTTAGATGCCATGATTCCGGGGTGCTCCGCCGCCGGTAGGCCTGTTTTTTGGCTTCCCGAGAGTTGATGAAGGGTCAAAACGTTGTTCGTTTGACTTGAAATTTGGCATGGGGCCTTTTGGAGGTATTCTGAGACCATCCGTAGGCTCTGATCGAAGTTTTTGAAGTCTTCGACACTGTCGCTGCCGGGAGCTCTGTCTGGCTGTCGGAGGAGTGAAGTTAGGCCAAATGACGTCGAAATGGCCCGAAACTTCATGTGTACCCTCTTTTGGCTGCTTTGAAGGATCTTGCAGTTTTTGTTTGATTCTGACAAGATCTGGTGCTTGAAGTGGCGCCTTCCTATTTATGGCAGGATGTGGGCTCCATGTAGCTTTTGGTGTTGAAGGGATAATAGTGACATTTTTGGTGTCAACAGTAGCCTGCCAGTCTCGGTAGCCTGCCAGCCTTCTTGGCCTGCCCACATGGAGACCCGCCACTTGCACTAGACCATGGCAGGGGACCCACACTCGAACTAGTCGAGAGTCGGCTTTAATACCATTTTGTAACCCCCCACCCCATACCCATGCATGATATTGTCCGCTTTGGCCCACCGGCCTCACGATTTTGCTTCTGATGGGGCTCAACCCATCAAAAGGCCCTCATGCAAGGTAAGGGCGTCATAGAATTAGTGGGAAGAGAAGATGGGGGGCGCAGGTGCAGGTGACACGGGGTGGAGAGGAGGAGAGAAGGAGAAGAGAAGGAGAGAGGAAAAGAGAGAGAGAGAGAGAGAGAGAGGGCGAGAGAGCAGGGGAAGAGAGAAGGAGAGAGAAGGAGGGTGGTGCGCAGAGTGGCATGCGCAGCTGCGCACGGATTGCGGGTGAGGGCGAGGAGAGGGAGAAGATGGGAGAGAGAGGAGAAGGAAGATGGAGCGGAGAGAGGGAGACGCAGGAGATGGAGTGGAGAAGAGAAGAGTGCGTGACAGAGAAAGGAAAAGAAGCAGAGAGAGAGGGAGAGAGTGAAGGAAGAAGAAGAAAAGGAGAGGGAAGGAGAGTGCAGTGTGTGCAGAGTGCGGGAGGAAGGAGAGACTCTAGTAGCGAGGGAGGCATCCAGGCGGTGAGGAGGAGGAGGAGGAGGCGTTGGTGCTGCGTGCAGGGAGGGGACGATGGTGCTGCTGCGGAGTGCGGCTTCTGGAGGAGGAAGAAGGTGCTGCAAAAGGGCAGCACTGCTGCTGGGGATGGAGGATGCTACGTGCCCAACGCAGACGTGATGAGACGGAGTGGAGAGGGAGATGGGCGTGAGAAGAGGACCGTGAAGAGGGAGATGGGTTGGCAGGGATCGTCCTGCGTGGAGATGGAGAGAGTGATGGTGAGATGGGAGATGAGAAATGGAGGAGAGATCTGTACAGGATGGATTGGGCGATCAAGGGGATGGGCGCTGCGCCTGGGAAGAGATCGACGTGCGTGAGATGGAGATAGGGATCGGATGAGGGAAGTTTGGGAGAGATAGAGAAGGAGAGAGAGATATCAGGGGGGAGGGGAGGGAGAGTCCAGATCTCGTGACTTTCCTCTCCCATGCATCTGACGGGCCGGTGGGCCAGGTCGGGCCTGGATTCAGATTTGAGTGGGGGTGGGTCGAACTTGAGTGGACTTGGGTTTAGGTTTATTTTGGGCTAGTTTAGGTCCAAGATAGAGGGTTTGGGTTAGGTGAGTTCGGGCTTGGATCCAGCCCACAATGATTGGGCTCGGGTTGAGTTTGAAAGGAATAGGTTCGGGCCAAGAAGGTGGGTTCCGGTGGAGATTGGTCGAGTTTGTGGTCGCTGGGCCCAAGGCTTCGTAGATTTTGAATCGCTTGCCAGATTTCGACGTTCTAACACATCGTCGAAAAGCTCTCGTGATGTAGGTTACGATGAACCAACTTTCGGGCGGGATGAGGTTCTAGAAAATGGTAGGCTGGATTTTTCAATGCGGGCGTCTTTGGAGTGCAGGCCCACGCTTGATTTTTTTAATCTGCCTGTCGGATCTCGGAGTCTTTATACTGGAGGAAAGCTCTCGAGATAGATCGCAACGAGCCAACTTCCAGGGTGATCAGAGGTCTATAAGAATGATAGGTGACTTTTAGGGGGGCGCCCTAGAGAGTACGGGACCCGCTGTAGCTATTTTCGATCCGCCCGTCGGATCTCGGAGTTCTTTGTATGGACGGAAAGCCTTCAACGAGCATATCAC
>QPKB01000342.1:0-23924 GCA_003546025.1 Camphora micrantha
CGACCCGAGTGATCGATTAGTGCTTAGTTAGTTGCGTGTTAGTCTTGATTTGTCTTGTGGAGTTTGGTTTAGTGGTTTTAGAATAGCTTTGAAATAGCTTTGGGGATTTTGAGTGCCTTTGGTATTAGTGGGGCCCTTTGGGGGTTCCTTCTTTATGGCTTTTTGTGTACTTGAGGTTTTATATTGGTTTTCTTGATTTGTATTTTATCCCGTTTTGTTTATCTCGTTATTGCTTTCAACTTTCATGTTGATCCCGTTCTCGTTCGAAACCCCGAAACTTGACTTTTCTAGCTTCAAGGGCAAAACAGTACTTTTACACTAAATCTGTACCAAATTATTGTTAATCCCGAAACCTGCGAAACATAAACTTTTTAGAAACTAGATATTTCGACGATCATTTCTTCCTTCTTCGTCGATTTCATCCGAAGTCCCGAAAACCACTATTTCAGCCCAACTAGGTTACTAGATGGTGGAGCCCACTTGTGTAGCTTATAAAAGAGAACCCTTCTCCCTCATTCTCTCTTTTTCCAGCAACTTCCTTGAACCTAGGGTTTGTGTGCACTTTTCTCTTCTTCTCCTTGCTCAAGCATCACCAAACTTGCACCATCATCTCAAAAGATTTCATTATCTTCTTCTCCATTCCAAGGGCTCTCCATTGGCACCATTTTTGGAGAAATCCCATCTCTCCAAGACCTTCTTCTAGCTTGCTTTGCTCATTTGGAGAACCTATTGGTAAGATCTCTTCCTAATCTTCTAGATTAGTGTTCTTCTAGCCTTAGAGAAGCTACATTTCCATTGTTGAAAGCTCTCCCTTTTCCTCCATTGTTTTGACCCATTTTAGGGTTTGTTTTGGGGGTTTTTGTAGAGCTTTTGTTCTTGGCTTGCAAAGGTGCATAAGAGCTTGATTTTCATTGATTAAAGACTTGAGGCAAGTGGATGTCTTGATATTTTTACCTTTGACTGAGTTTTGATGAAATGCATTTATATTTTCACCTAATGTTTTGAGGCATTAATGACTTGTTTAGACTTGAAATAAATGCTCATTTTAACTCTTGATAGCTTGTTTTATTCATCTATGAGATTGCTAATCAGATTTGGAAAGAGTGTAGAAAAGATTGGAAAAAGTGGAAGGATCACCGAACTGCTGTAACAGAACCTGGGTTCTGTTACGCAGTTCACGCGGTCGACCGGCCAAGGGGCGCGGTTGACCGGCGACACAGGAACAGGCCCCCCTGTTGGGCAACCTGCTGAACTGCGGGGACTGCTGTTGTGCAGTTAGCGCGGTCGACCGGCGACACAGAGGTCAGGCTCTCTGGAGCCTGACCAAAAAACTGTTCCTGCATTTAAAGTTACAACTCCCGGTCGACCTGCCCATGGCCGGTCGACCGAGCCCCTGTGTACGCGGTCGACCGGCCATGGGCCAGGTCGACCGGCCCAACTGGAAACCTTGCAGAAAAATGGACTTTTGCCCTATGTTTAGGTGGACTTTAAGTGGAACTTAGTGACCCTTTTGTGGACCCTTTTGACTTCTTTTGAGGATGGTTGAACCGACATTTCCCCACGGTTAATCCGGTTGTATCGGTACTTAATCTAGTTCAATCTTGAACGGTACGGAACGACGGGATATCCTTTCTTTTGTCTAAACGCGAAATTGGATCGTTTGGATATCGCGAATCCGTTTTCCTTTCGATGAATGAGCAGGTTGTAAGGTACTACTAGATTAACATTGTGCCTAGGATCCCCTCTCTATTATGTTTTGTTTATTTAAAACTCGATTAGGGTTTGAATACCTAAGGTGCATAAAGAGCCCGGAATGTCTCTAAACTCAAAGAGTACCAAGTGATCATCACAATCGACATACAGGGTCCTTATTCACTTGATTTATGTCGAATCCCGATACTTGTCCCGAATTTCAAGAAATGTGATTTATCATTCCCGAAAACATCGAATTTGAAACCAGAGCTTTTGCTAGCCCCGATATGCACTTCCTGTTTGAAAATGAAATTAGTGCTTTTGAGCACCCCGTCCCGCCCGTTTATTAAAGTGCATTACATATGATTTGTACATGACTTGTTTTACATGATTTGACCTATGAGTCGGCACCACTAAGCTTGGCTTTCCTTGCCGGTTTGATCTACCGACTTGGAGACCCTTTCCCGTCCCGCCAGCTGCAGTCTTGGATCCCGCTACCCGGTTATTACCGTGGTCTTGTCCCGATACCCAGTTCGCTACCGTGGTCCCGTCCCGTATTGTATTATATTATGTATATGTTACTTATGTTGCATCTCCTCACTTCGGTGACTGAGACAACATCCCGATATACTCATGTCACTTTGGTGATAGAGGACTTAGCTATGTGTGGTTGCCATCTTGTCTGTTTCCCATTTCCTTGGATACCTTACATGTTTTATATTGCATATGTATTTGATCAAATGTTTCTCTTGTTTTATGAAATTAATGCTTTGACAGGTTTAAATGATTTTCAAGGTATTTTCTATATTGTCATATCTTTTCACCCGTTTGCCAAACCGTGGTGTTTGACCCTTGTTTTTGGTACTCAGGTCCCGTTGTTGGCCTCCCCGAGGAGGAGCTCGAGGTTGCGGTCGGCGAACCGCAACGACTAGTTGAGTGGCACGCCGATGATGTCGTCTAGACATTCGGGTGCTTGAGTTGCGTAACACGTTTTGGGTTGTGTCTAACCATTCTTTTGGGGGACTTGATACTTTATTCATATTGGCCTTTGTTGGCCTCTATTTTTGGGAACAATGTAATTAAACTACTTTGTTGTAAACCTTAACTTCATTTTGGGGTTATAGCTTTAATGATCATTGCTCATTTTGATACTAGTATGAAACATGTGTAAATCTTGTATCTTGGACATGAATGTATGAAATAGATTTGCTACACGCTTCCGCACATAAAAGAAATATTCATGTTGATGTGATATCCTCACCGCGGACACAAGCGGGAAATCGCGTGTACGAGTGGCATCCTTCTTGATGGACTCGTATACGTTTTGTTTTGGAGTTGGATTTAATTTATGCACGATCAATTCATACATTTGTACATCATATTATTATATTAACAGTCCCGATCCCGGATTAGGCCTGATGACCCGGTCCGGGGTCGCAACAGACTGGTATCAGAGCGAGACGTGTTTCAAGCAATTAAAAGAAACTAGAAATCCTAAGGACGTGGCGAGAATTCGTTAGAGTTTTCGTTAGTTAGTATCGTGTGAGCATTGTGTGACCCTTATTGTATTATCTTGTGCTAACAAACTGTTTTGCAGCATCATGCCACCTCGCAAAAGGCCAGTAAATGGCAACCCTACAGCTAGTAACAGTGAACAAACGGGGCCAGTCCAAGAGGACACCCCCGAGAACCCCATGCCCAATAAGTTCCAACAAATGATGCAAGTCATGATAGATCAACAAAGGCAGGCCAATGAGAATCAGGCCAGACTGCAAGAGCAGATGCTTAAGAAAGATCAGGACCATGGTAGAGAATTGCAGGAAATGCAGAGGCAGCTGCTAGAAGTGTTACAGAGGAGGCCTGAGCCTGTGCAAGCTCAGCCTGCTATTGTGATAAATCAGCGGGAACATGACCCGAATGCATTATTTGAGAAATTCAGGAAGAGGGTCCCAAAAGAGTTCTTTGGGACGGAAGATCCCTTAGCTGCAGACGACTGGCTGGAGCACACGGAGAATATCTTTGAGATTTTTCAGTGCACAGGTAGAGAAAGAGTCCAGCTTGCTACATCTCTCTTCACCAGTTCAGCAGATATCTGGTGGAAGACAGTGAGGGAGGAGTACAGGCACATGCCAGAGGCAGTTTGGGGACAAGTATGTGCCCACTCACATCAGGAGGCAGAAGGCAGCAGAATTTCAGCAGCTCGTTCAGGGCAACATGTCAGTCCTCGAATACCTCACTAAATTCGAGAGAGATTGTCTAGATATGCTCCTGAGCTAGTGGACACGGTGGAAAAGAAAATAGCCAAGTTCCTTGAAGGCCTAAATCCCATCATTGAGAGGGATGCTACCGGGGTTGTACCACCTACAACCTTCGAAGAGGCAGTCAAGAGAGCTTATAAATTTGAGAACTTCCACCATAAGATCCTTAGACTCCAGGGTAAGGGACCTCAGCAGCAGCAGGGCAGTCAACAGAGGAATCATCAGCACAAGAGACAGAGGCAAGATCAGATTGTGCAGAATCCTTTGGTGTGTGCACATTGTGGTAAGAACCATGAGAGTGCCCAGTGTCGTACCATCACTGGAGCATGCTTTAGATGTGGCTCTATGGCTCACCAGATGAGGGACTGCCCAAGGCAGAACAGACAGCAGCAGCAGCAGCAAGGGGCACAGCGTCCAGCGCAACCTCAGAATGCAATGGTTGTGCAGAGCCAGGCTAGACCTCTTCAGCAGCAAGCCCCACAGCAGCAGTATAGGCCCCAGCAGCAGCAGCAAGCCCGTCAGCAAGGACCGAATCAGAATCAGCGTCCTCCGCAGCAGAATAGGAATGCAGGCAGGCCACAGCAAGCTCAGAACATGCCACAGCAGAGAGGGCAGATCTATGCTATCAACAGAGCAGATGCAGAGGCAGCTGGAGATGTTGTGGAAGGTACACTCCTTGTTTGTGGTTTCCAAGCTAGGGTTTTGTTTGACCCTGGCTCTACCCACTCTTTTACCTCTCCCAGATTTGCTAAGATGATTGTTATGCATGCTAGAGATTTGGATTTCCTATTGACTGTGGCTACTCCCATAGGTAAAGAAGTTATATGTAGGACTTTTTACCCTAGTTGTCCAGTCATGATAGGAGGGTTAGAGTTACCAGCAAATCTCATCTTGTTGGAGATGTTTGATTTTGATGTCATCCTCGGGATGGACTAGTTAGCAGGGTACCATGCTACAATGGATTGTTTCCATAAGACCCTCACCTTCAGATTAGAAGAGTCACCAGCAGGAATACTGTTTCGAGGAGACAGGAGTAATCCTAGTACAGGGTTTATTTCAGCGTTGAAGGCTGATAGACTTCTGAAGGGTGGATGTGAGGCCTATTTGGCGTTTATCACGGAGGATAAACGGTCCCAAGGGGTGGAGGATATCCAAATTGTTTGGGAATTCCCGGATGTTTTTCCGGAGGAGATCCCAGGTTTACCACCCATTAGAGAGATTGATTTCACTATCGAGCTCTTACCAGGGACTGCTGCTATATCCATTGCACCTTATAGAATGGCTCCGGCGGAATTGGGAGAATTGAAAACACAATTGCAAGAATTGTTGGACAAAGGTTTTGTAAGACCTAGTGTTTCGCCATGGGGAGCTCCAGTGTTGTTCGTTAAGAAGAAGGATGGTTCCATGAGAATGTGCTTAGACTACCGGAGATTGAACCAAGTGACCATCAAGAACAAGTATCCTTTGCCAAGGATAGATGAACTGTTTGATCAGTTACAGGGTGCTTCCTTCTTTTCGAAGATTGATTTGAGATCTGGTTACCACCAGCTTAGAGTCAGAGAGTCAGATGTTTTGAAGACAGCTTTCCGGACTAGATATGGGCACTATGAGTTTTTGGTCATGCCATTTGGATTGACAAATGCACCAGCAGTGTTCATGGCATTGATGAACAAGATATTTGCAGAGTACCTAAATCAGTTTGTAGTAGTGTTCATTGATGACATTTTGGTGTACTCCAAGACCAAAGAAGAGCATGAAGAGCACTTGAGGATAGCCTTACAGCTTCTGAGAGAGAACCAGCTGTATGCAAAACTCAATAGGTGTGAATTTTGGCTAGAACAAGTAGCATTTTTGGGGCACATTATCTCCAGAGAAGGCTTGTCAGTAGATCCATCCAAGATTGAGGTAGTGGTACTGTGGGAAAGACCGAAGAATGTGTCAGAAATCAGGAGTTTTCTGGGATTGGCAGGCTACTATCGGAGGTTTGTTCAAGGATTTTCGTCGATTGCGTCACCTTTGACGAAGTTGACAAGGAAGAGTGTGCCATATGTGTGGTCAGACAAGTGTGAAGTTAGCTTCCAAGAGCTTAAGAAGAGATTAACCACAGCACCAGTCCTTACTTTGCCATCTGGAAGCGGTGGTTTCACCATCTTTACAGACGCGTCGAACATTGGACTTGGTTGTGTTTTGATGCAGGAAGGGAAAGTGATAGCTTATGGATCACGTCAGCTGAAAGATCATGAGAAGAACTATGCAACACATGATCTGGGAGTTAGCAGCGGTTGTTTTCGCATTGAAGATGTGGAGACATTATCTCTATGGAGAGAAATTTGAGATTCACTCAGATCACCGTAGCTTACAGTACCTGTTCTCACAGAAGGAATTGAACATGAGGCAGAGGAGATGGATGGAGTATATCAAGGATTATGATTTTCCAATCAAATACCATCCAGGGAAGGCAAATGTAGTTGCTGATGCTTTGAGCAGGAAATCAGTGGGCATGGTTAATCTCAGTGGCACATGTATTTTTGAGCAGTTTGAGGAGTTGAGAATAGACTTGCAGCCGCTTGAGAAGGGTGTTTTGTTAGCCAACATGTCAGTGTCAGAGCCTTCCTTCATTCAGAAGATTAAAGGCAGTCAGTTGCAAGATCCAGAGTTGGCCAAGGTTTCAGAGCAGATAGCAGATCGTCCTGACTTTCGGATTGTAGACGGAGTTTTGTACTTCCGTGACCGTCTGTGTGTGCCAAGCATTGAAGATTTGAGGAATGATATCATGACAGAAGCTCACAGTACGAGGTATTTTGTGCATCCTGGCAGCACGAAGATGTATCAGAATTTGAAGGGCAGATTTTGGTGGAACAACATGAAGAGAGAGATAGCAGCATTCATTTCTCGGTGTATGGTTTGTCAGTTGATTAAAGCAGAGCACCAGAAGCCTCCAGGGTTGTTGCAACCGTTGGAAATTCCGGAATGGAAGTGGGAGCATATAACCATCGATTTCATTTCGGGATTACCGAGGACTAGCAGAGGAAATGACGCTATCTGGGTCATTGTGGACCGTCTCACCAAGTCAGCTCATTTCATTCCGATGAAGATTGGGAAGAAGATGCACATGCTACCATTGGCAGAGTTGTTTGTTAGTGAGATTGTCAGCAGACATGGTCAGCCAGTTTCCATCACATCTGATAGAGACAGCAGATTCGTCTCAAGATTTTGGAAGACATTGCATGAGTCTATGGGTACGAGACTAATGTTCAGTACAGCTTATCACCCTCAGACAGATGGCCAGTCAGAGAGGACAATTTAGACTCTAGAGGATATGCTCCGTGCTTGTGTGTTAGACTTCAAAACTCAATGGGACGAGACTCTACCTTTGTGTGAGTTTGCGTACAACAACAGCTACCACTCGAGCATTGGAATGGCGCCTTTCGAGGCATTGTATGGCAGAAGGTGTAGGACACCTGTGTGTTGGGAAGAGGTTGGTACCCGTAGTTTCCATGGACCGACAATGGTAAGTGAGACCAGTGACAAGGTCAAGCAGATTCGGGCACGTCTGGCAGTAGCCCGGAGTAGGCAGAAGAGTTATGCAGATTCTCACAGGAGGGACTTACAGTTCAAGGAAGGGGACAAGGTTTACTTGAAGGTATCACCTACAAGGGGAACCTTGAGATTTGGGCAGAAAGGCAAGTTGTCAAGGAGATACATTGGACCTTATGACATTGTGAGCAAGATTGGTGAAGTGGCTTATATGTTAGCCTTACCACCCGAGCTATTTGGTGTACACAACGTCTTCCATGTATCTATGTTGAAGAAGTACGTTCCCGATCCTTCACATGTACTACAGCATGAGTCGTTAGAGATCAGAGAAGATGTTACCTATGTTGAGAAGCCTATTCGGATCATCGACACCAAAGAACAAGAACTGAGGACAAGGACTATTCAGTGGGTTAAGGTACTTTGGGAGAATCATGGACCGGAAGAGGCAACCTGGGAATTGCGAGACCAAGTGCAGAAAAAGTACCCACATCTCCTACCGGAGGTAAGTTTTGTGTTTTATTTGGAGGACCAAATATCCTAAGGTGTGGAGGATGTAAGACCCCGACCCGAGTGATCTCGATTAGTGCTTAGTTAGTTGCGTGTTAGTCTTGTTTTGTCTTGTGGACTTTGGTTTGGTTTAGTTTAGAATAGCTTTGAAATAGCTTTGGGGATTTTGAGTGCCTTTGGTATTAGTGGGGCCCTTTGGGGGTTCCTTGTTTATGGCTTTTTGTGTACTTGAGATTTTATATTGGTTTTCTTGATTTGTATTTTATCCCGTTTTGTTTATCTCATTATTGCTTTCAACTTTCATGTTGATCCCGTTCTCGTTTGAAACCCCGAAATTTGACTTTTCTAGCTTCAAGGGCAAAACAGTACTTTTACACTAAATCTGTACCAAATTATTGTTAATCCCGAAACCCGCGAAACATAAACTTTTTCGAAACTAGATATTTCGACAATCATTTCTTCCTTCTTCGTCGATTTCATCCGAAGTCCTGAAAACCACTATTTCAGCCCAACTAGGTTACTAGATGGTGGAGCCCACTTGTGTAGCTTATAAAAGAGAACCCTTCTCCCTCATTCTCTCTTTTTCCAGCAACTTCCTTGAACCTAGGGTTTGTGTGCACTTTTCTCTTCTTCTCCTTGCTCAAGCATCACCAAACTTGCACCATCATCTCAAAAGATTTCATTACCTTCTTCTCCATTCCAAGGGCTCTCCATTGGCACCATTTTTGGAGAAATCCCATCTCTCCAAGACCTTCTTCTAGCTTGCTTTGCTCATTTGGAGAACCTATTGGTAAGATCTCTTCCTAATCTTCTAGATTAGTGTTCTTCTAGCCTTAGAGAAGCTACATTTCCATTTTTGAAAGCTCTCCCTTCTCCTTCATTGTTTTGACCCATTTTAGGGTTTGTTTTGGGGGTTTTTGTAGAGCTTTTGTTCTTGGCTTGCAAAGGTGCATAAAAGCTTGATTTTCATTGATTAAAGACTTGATTCAAGTGGATGTCTTGATATTTTTACCTTTGAATGAGTTTTGATGAAATGCATTTATATTTTCACCTAATGTTTTGAGGCATTAATGACTTGTTTAGACTTGAAATAAATGCTCATTTTAACTCTTGATAGCTTGTTTTATTCATCTATGAGATTGCTAATCAGATTTGGAAAGAGTGTAGAAAAGATTGGAAAAGGTGGAAGGATCACTGAACTGCTGTAACAGAACCTGGGTTCTGTTACGCAGTTCACGCGGTCGACCGGCGACACAGGAACAGGCCCCCCTGTTGGGCAACCTGCTGAACTGCGGGGACTGCTGTTGTGCAGTTAGCGCGGTCGACCGGCCAAGGGCGCGGTCGACCGGCGACACAGAGGTCAGGCTCTCTGGAGCCTGACCAAAACATTGTTCCTGCATTTTAAGTTACAACTCCCGGTCGACCTGCCCATGGCCGGTCGACCAAGCCCCTGTGTACGCGGTCGACCGGCCATGGGCCAGGTCGACCGGCCCAACTGGAAACCTTGCAGAAAAATGGACTTTTGCCCTATGTTTAGGTGGACTTTAAGTGGAACTTAGTGACCCTTTTGTGGACCCTTTTGACTTCTTTTGAGGATGGTTGAACCGACATTTCCCCACGGTTAATCCGGTTGTATCGGTACTTAATCTAGTTCAATCTTGAACGGTACGGAACGACGAGATATCCTTTCTTTTATCTAAACGCGAAATTGGTTCGTTTGGATATCGTGAATCCGTTTTCCTTTCGATGAATGAGCAGGTTGTAAGGTACTACTAGATTAACATTGTGCCTAGGATCCCCTCTCTATTATGTTTTGTTTATTTAAAACTCGATTAGGGTTTGAATACCTAAGGTGCATAAAGAGCCCGGAATGTCTCTAAACTCAAAGAGTACCAAGTGATCATCACAATCGACATACGGGGTCCTTATTCACTTGATTTATGTCGAATTCCGATACTTGTCCCGAATTTCAAGAAATGTGATTTATCATTCCCGAAAACATCGAATTTGAAACCAGAGCTTTTGCTAGCCCCGATATGCACTTCCCGTTTGAAAATGAAATTAGTGCTTTTGAGCACCCTGTCCCGCCCGTTTATTAAAGTGCATTACATATGATTTGTACATGACTTGTTTTACATGATTTGACCTATGAGTCGGCACCACTAAGCTTGGCTTTCCTTGCCGGTTTGATCTACCGACTTGGAGACCCTTTCCCGTCCCGCCAGCTGCAGTCTTGGATCCCGCTACCCGGTTATTACCGTGGTCTTGTCCCGATACCCAGTTCGCTACCGTGGTCCCGTCCCGTATTGTATTATATTATGTATATGTTACTTATGTTGCATCTCCTCACTTCGGTGACTGAGACAACATCCCGATATACTCATGTCACTTCGGTGATAGAGGACTTAGCTATGTGTGGTTGCCATCTTGTCTGTTTCCCGTTTCCTTGGATACCTTACATGTTTTATATTGCATATGTATTTGATCAAATGTTCCTCTTGTTTTATGAAATTAATGCTTTGACAGGTTTAAATGATTTTCAAGGTATTTTCTATATTGTCATATCTTTTCACCCGTTTGCCAAACCGTCGTGTTTGACCCTTGTTTTTGGTACTCAGGTCCCGTTGTTGGCCTCCCCGAGGAGGAGCTCGAGGTTGCGGTCGGCGAACCGCAACGACTAGTTGAGTGGCACGCCGATGATGTCGTCTAGACATTCGGGTGCTTGAGTTGCGTAACACGTTTTGGGTTGTGTCTAACCATTCTTTTGGGGGACTTGATACTTTATTCATATTGGCCTTTGTTGGCCTCTATTTTTGGGAACAATGTAATTAAACTACTTTGTTGTAAACCTTAACTTTATTTTGGGGTTATAGCTTTAATGGTCATTGCTCATTTTGATACTAGTATGAAACATGTGTAAATCTTGTATCTTGGACATGAATGTATGAAATAGATTTGCTACACGCTTCCGCACATAAAAGAAATATTCATGTTGATGTGATATCCTCACCGCGGACACCTGTGGGAAATCGCGTGTACGAGTGGCATCCTTCTTGATGGACTCGTATACGTTTTGTTTTGGAGTTGGATTTAATTTATGCACGACCAATTCATACACTTGTACATCATATTATTATATTAACAGTCCCGATCCCGGATTAGGCCCGATGACCCGGTCCGGGGTCGTAACAACTAGAGCATGAATAAGAATGTTAAATTGAAAACATATAGAACAATTTATTAAACCAAGAATGAATACTTGACTGAAGAACATTTCAGAATTTATGACAAACTAGCATGAATACATAATATATCATGAATCGTAAATCCACAAAGAGCCCATCCTTTCTCTATCATTTGTAATGAAAAGAGTAAGCACGTACGACAAGCACGAATATACATAATATAACACGACACAATTCCCACAAATACGGGATTCCGGCCGCGGAACCGGACACGCACGATGTGTAATAAATACACGACTAATCTGCAGTTAATTCACATGTTTAAGGACCCCCAGACAGTGAATCAGACTGAAAGGGCAGTCCAAGCTCTATGGTGTTCACTTGAGTTCATGAATGCACAAAACACGCAAAACACGATTCAAACATATCGAAAATAAAAGTGGAAATCACTTGTCACAGCAAGACAAGGCACGACTAGCAAAATGCATAATATATATGCTCACAACTTAAGAAGTGATCCCCATTTAATACTTGAAACAAATCTTAGAACGAGCTTAAAAAAAAACTTGACTTCAAAGCGAGTACACGATATAACTTGCGGTATTAAATCAACGTTCAAAACACGATAATTTCATCAAGTACATGCTTAGGCTATTCATTGACCCTTATGTGATTGGAACTCTATTATTAAAATACAAGGATTGGTGTCCCCGAAGTTAGTACATATCTTGGAGTTCCAATTACACAATGTCAAGTTAAAGTCCTTAATATATCCTAGTTTTCAAATTTTTAAAGAATATGTCATTGGGTAAAAATCCTCCCAAAAAGGGAAAATTCCAGTCGGCCCGGTCGACCTGGCCCTTGGCCGATCGACCGCGTACACAGTGAGCCCGGTCGACCGGCCAAGGCCCGGTCGACCTGCAGTTGTAATTTTAAATGGTGCACAGTGTTTTGGTCAGGTTCCAGGGAACCTGACCCTGTGTCGCCTGTCGACCGCGCCCCTTGGCCGGTCGACTGCGTGAACTGCATAACAGTAGTTCCCGCAGTGCATCTAGTCATCCAACTGGGGACCAAATCCAGTGTTCCCGGTCGACCGCGCCCCTTGGCCGGTCGACCACGTGAACTGCGGAAACAGAACCCAGTTCTGATTTCTGCAGTTCAATGGTCCATCCATTTCTCCCTTCCTTTTCTACATTCTTTCCAACCTGATTAGCAATTTGATTCATGAATATAACAAGCTATCAAGATTCACAATGGTGCATTTATTTCAAACCTAAACAAGCCATTTATATAAAAAACCCATTTCATAATCCTTCAATCACATTATTATCATAACAAATCCAAACTTCAAAAAGGTAAGGCCGAATTAAAAATGATGAAATCTGAAAGTTTGGAAAGTAACTTAGCATGCTAGCAATCACTTGAGTAAAATCACAACATGGAAAACTTAGCAAAACAAAACATTAATACTAAATTACAAATCATATGGAAATTTCAAGAGAAATAGTGAAATCCATGAACACACATGCAAAACAACCTAAAGAGATTACTTGCCTTGCCCATGTGCTAACAAAACTCTTCTTCAAGCACTCCTACCCAAGAGCCAAGCCAAGAGCTACAAAAACCCCATGAAACCCATTCAAAAACTCACCCAAAAAATGCAACCAAGCAACCCATTTCGAAATGGGTGTTGAAAGTTACGAAAACATGATCATTAGGAGTCAAAAGAACTCTATTGAAGAGATGGGTTGGAGTTCTTACCTAGAGGTGCCCAAACAAGATGCAAGGAAGGAAATGAAGAGCTTGCTCAACTAGAAATCCAACAAGAATGGCATCAATGGAAAGCTTGGGTTGAGAGGAAGAAGATGATGGTCTTGGAATCTCTTTTGGAGATCTCTAGCTCATGCATTCAAGAGGAGAAGATGTGAGACCCCGACCCGAGAAGCCCAGATTAGTGTCTTTGAGCTGTGTTTAGCTCTAAGTGTGTTTTGTGGTTTTTTGGTTGATTTGGGATTTAAAATAGCTTTGTTATAGCTTTGGGATATTTTGAGTGTCTTGGTTTTAGTGTGGGGCCCTTTGGGGGTACCCTTGTTTATGGCTTTTCGCGTACTTGGGATTTTATCTTGGTTTTCTCGACTTGTATTTTATCCCGATTTACTTGTTTTGCTGATAGCTTCAACTTTCATGTTGATCCTGTTCCCGTCCCGAACCCCCGAAACTTGACTTTTCTAGCTTTGAGGGCAAAACAGTCATTTCACACCAAATCTGTACCCAAAACTTGATATTCCCGAAACCCGTGAAACATAGACTTTTTAGAAACTAGATATTTCGACGATCATTTCTTCCTTCTTCGTCGATTTCATCCGAAGTCCCGAAAACCACTATTTTGGCCTTTCATGGTTCTTAAGTGGTGGGGCCCATTTCACATGTTATAAGAGAACCCATTTCTCATTCCCTTCTTCATTTTTCCAGCAACAACTGAACCTAGGGTTCTTCCTTGCACCCTTTCTTCTCCTTCTTGCTTCTTCATCTCTAATCCTCACCAAATCTTGCACCATCATCTCAAAAGGTTACATCATCTTCTTCCCCACCTCAAGAGCTTCCTATTGGTACCATTTGTGGAGGAATCTCTTCTCTCCAAGGTCTTCATTTAGCTTGCTTTGTCCATTTGGAGAACCTATTGGTAAGATCTCTCCCTAATCTTCTAGATTCATGCTCTTTTGATCCTTGAGAAGCCCCATTTTCATTCTTGAAAGCTCTCTCTTCTTATTTCTTGTTTTGACCCATTTTAGGGTTTGTTTTGGGGGTTTTTGTAGAGATCTTGTTCTTGGCTTGCAAGTGTGATTAGAGCTGGTTTTATCACTAATTGAAGGCTTGAGGCAAGTGAATGTTGGATGTTTTTAAATTTCAAATGGTTTGGTAGCAATTATGGGTTTTTATGCTTTTATTGATTTCTTCTATGGATTTTCCATGATTGCTATAAATGATCTTGATAGCCTCATTTAATGTCTTGGAAGCATGTAATTAAGTCATCTTGTTCATAGTTTTCCTTGGTTAATCATGTGTTGGAAGGAAAGGAAAAAGGGGAGAAAGAAATCAGGTTCCCGGAACTGCTGTACGCCCAGGTCCGATCGATCGGACGTGCAGACCGATCGATCGGACTGTCTTTAACTGTAAGGGTTTTTGGGCCGATCGATCGGGCCCTGTGTAGAAATTTTAGCCGATCGATCGGACCCTGTTCAGAAAATTTTAGCCAATCGATCGGACCTTCGGTCCGATCGATCGGAGGACTCAGATTGAGTCCAGTGGGTTTTGAGATTTTTTTTATATATTTTTTCTTTCTTTTCTTGGTTTTAGGTGGGACCTTGGCTACCCTCTTTGGACTCATTTGACCATGCGTGAGGACGTCTCGAGCCGATGCTCCTCACGGTTGGTTGGGTGACATCGATGTTCACTTCATTTCAATCTTGAACGGGACGGAATGACGCGATATCTCCTTTATATCTAAATACAAGACTTTTTCCTTGGTTATCGCGAATTCTATTCCTTTCGATGACTGAGTAGGTTGCTCGATGTCTCCGAATTAACATCGTACTTAGGATGGACCATTTATATTCTTGATTTTCTTACCATAACATCTAGTTATAACCATAAGCTCATGTTAAGTTTTGAAAAGCGTAAAAGTGCATAAGGAGCCCGGAATGTCTTCAAACTCAAGGAGTACCAATTCATATCTATGATCGACATACGGGACCCCTATTCACTCACATGGGTCTTAAAATCATTGTCTTTCCTGATTTAGCATAGTTCATAATATTTCTCTATTTCCAAGCCTTACATTACATGAATGGTTTTCCCGAAAGTATTATTGTACACTTGAAATAGTTACTTGACCTGAAGTGCATTGCACCACATGATATGTCAGTGTGCTCTTGAGCACCCCCGTCTTGCCCGTTTGATTATGTACTCGTACTTGAATTGCTTGCATTGTCTCGATTGTATTTGACCTATGAGTCGGCACCACTAGGCTTGGATAACCCTGTTGGTCTGATCAACCGACTTGGAGATCCCCCTCTTGTCCCGCCAGCTGCAGTTTGGATCCCGCTACCCGGTCATTACCGTGGTCTTGTCCCGATGCCGCAGATTGCTACTGTGGTCCCCGATGCCCGGCTCGCTACCGTGGTCATGTATAGTATTGTATATGTATATGTATCTATATGAGATCCCCTGTTTCTCCTCACCTCGAGTGACTGAGATCAGGGCCTAGTTATTGCTCTATCGCTTTAGTGATAGAGGACTTAGCTTCTTGTGGTTGCCACCTTGTTATTCCCGATTCCTTGGTTACCTCATATGTCTTATCTTGTTTACTTGTTTTACAGCAAATGATTTATCGGTTTTATATTAGAGTTCTTGTTTAAAACAGATTTCTATGCTTTTCAAGGTATTTCATCTATTGTATATTGTGGTATCTTTTCATTCTCTTGCCAAACCGTCGTGTTTGACCCACTATGTTGGTACTCAGGTTCAGATTCCCGCCCCGAGCTGAGAGTTTGGTTGGCTGTGGAGCCACGAGTTGCAGGTTGTCTTGTCGGCTATGTCCTGTAGACATTGTGCTTGACATCGGAGTTACGTCACAAATGGGTAGTGGATATTAGTTGTATTGTCCGGCTTTTATTAGCCCTTCTTGGGATTGTAATTAATACACATTGATAATTGTAACTTGAATATGTATGGAAATGTAATATCCTGTTACCGTCAGCTCTGTAATTTATATGTGGGTGTATTCCAGTCTGATATGATTTATAAAATGATAGCTTTATGCTAAAGGGCCCTATGCGACGCGGAATCCGATGATGTCCACGGACTCCGGGTCGCATTGCCACGAAAGCTTCCGCAGAAATGTTCAGAGAGTGATGTGATTGTGGATCCTCACACACGCGGATCTTGGGAGAAATAAAAATAAATTTAATCACCCCTCCCTCACGACCCCCGGTTTGGGGTCGCGACAGAAGATGAAGAGAAAAAGAGGGTTTCTCAGCCCTAGGTCAAGAAAGTTGTTGGGATTTGAGAAATAGAGAAGGAGAGAAGGGAAATGGCTTAAGTGCTTGCAAGTGGGACCCTTAAGAGAGCATTCTTGTATCAAGGAAAACATGACCTTGCGAGCCTCGAATGAAGTCGACGAAGAAGGATAAAACGATCCTTGAAATATCTAGTTTCCGAAAAGTATATTTTTGAGACGGTTTTGAGATCTTGAAAATTGTGTCCAGATTTGAGTGTGAAAAGGCTGTTTTACCCTTTTTGGCCAAAATTTGAGTTTCTGGGCTACAAACACAGACGGGCTAAACACGAAAGTTGTACATAATCATAAAACCATTCAAATGAAATGAAATTCACGATTAACACAAAAACAAACACGATCTTCCCACGCTTGTACGTACACCCAGGCCTTCCTGAGTGTGTCCAGTTAACACTAAACGTTCTCGAAACTCCCCAAAGCTATAACCATGACTAAAACTAATCATACTCTAACCCACGGTAACTAAACCTGATTAAGACTAAGCACACACTAAGGAAACACTATTGGGTTAATCTTGGGTTGAGGTTTGACAACAGTGCTGGTCGCTCGAGCGGACAGGAGGTTCGCTTGAGCGACAAGCTCTCGGGAATGGCTTTTGGGAGGTTCGCTCGAGTGGATAACGAGTTCGCTCGAGCGAACATGTTGGCTCAAGCGAACAAATAGTTCACTCGAACTAACAAGGTTCTGTGAGAGACCTAATACAATTCTGGGAGAGTTCGCTCGAGCGATTAAGGGGTTCGCTTGAGTGAACCTGTTGGCTCAAGCGAACAAATAGTTCACTCGAACTAACAAGGTTCTATGAGAGCTTTTGATGTGATTCTGGGAGTGTGCGCTCGAGCAAAGTAGAGTTCGTTCGAGTGAACTGTCTACTAGAATGGTTTGAAGCCTATTCTGGACACTTCGCTCGAGCGACCACCAGGTTCGCTCGAGCGAACTGTCCAGAAATGGGTTCCGTGACAGTTTTGCACCCTTCTATTTCCTCTCCTTCTTACAACACCTTTGTGTCCCATTTCTCATCAACATGAGAGGATCAAAACCTCTTATAAACATTACTCAAAACTTCATATTAATACCTCCATAATCATCAAATCAAACAATCTTCTTCCCCATCACATTCAACCACAAAAGAGAAGAGAAAATCCATAATCATAAGGATTCATTTAAACTTCAATCAGGCAATAAATGAATGCTAACAACCACATTTCCAAAACATTAAATGAACTAATAAGACTCATTAATGTACATTTATTTCAAGTCAATGCAAATCATTAAAATCCTTCAAAGCTCAAAATATCAAATCATCCACTTGCCTCAAGGTCTCTAACAAACAATCTAAGCTCTAAACAAGCTATCCAAGCCAAAGGTCAAAATCTCTACAAAAACCCCAAACCAACCCTAAAATGGGTCAAACAATAAAATAGGAAGAGATTGCTCACAATAATGAAAATGGAGCTTCTCAAGGACTAGAAGAACACATATCTAAGATATTAGGGAGAGAGCTTACTTGGAAGGTCTCCAAATGGAGAGAGCTAGCTCAAAGCAAGTCTTGGAGATGGTGGTTTTCTTAAAAAATGGTGTCAATGGGAAGCTCTCAAGATGGTGAGGAGGATGATGAAGTTCATTTCTCAATTTGTGCAAGGTTGGTGGTGTTTTGATGATGGAAAAGCAAGAGGGAGAAAAGAGGCAAGGAAAACCCTAGGTTGGAAAGAGTTCTGCTGGAAAAAAAGGGAAGGGAAGAGAGATGGGTTCTCTTATATAAGCAATGCAAGTGGGCTCATCCACTAAGAAACTTTGTGGGGTCAAAACATGGCTTTTGGGACTTCAAATGAATTTGACGAAGAAGGAATAAATGATCGTCAAAATTTCTAGTTTCCAAAAAGTATATATTTTGTGGATTTCGGGAATATCAAAGATTGGGTCCAGATTTAGTGTAAAAAGACTATTTTGCCCTCAATGCAATGGAAGTCGGGTTTCGGGATTCGGGACGAGAACGGGATCATCATGAAAGTTGTAGAGATTAATAAGATTAATGAAACAGAATAAAAACACAAATCCAAAGAATCTCGAGTAATCCCCCAAGTAAACGCAAGGTCGTAACAGGAACCCCTAAAGGGCCCCACTAATCACAAAGGCACTCAAAATTCCCCAAAGCTATAACCAAACTATTCTAAACCCAAACTAAACCAAAACACACTAAACACACTTAGAGCTAACACACGACTTAATCACACTAATCGAGGTCTCTCGGGTCGGGGTCTTACAATCATAGCCCATTTTCTTCATGATAGCTTGTGCCATTGGACTATACAGGGATAGCTGAGGGATACCTTTGTTTTGGAAAGGTTCAAGCGGAGAATTTGGGGAAGAAGCTTCCGATATGTGAAAGAAGATTGGCTTTTCTTCTGCCGTAGTTGCCGGAACGATGAGGAAAGCAGACATAGGGTCTTATATGTCAGCAGATGTTTCCAATGGAGTGAGAGCAGGCTGAACTTGCTGAGTATCATCTTGACTTGATGATGTGTGTCGTCTTTTGGCTTTGAATTCGAATCTGTGTCATGTATGATAGACACAAGGGAGACATCAAACTTGCGCCCAGCCTTTTGTTTTGTCTTTTTTGCTTTGGTTGTGATTACCAAAGGCTTTGAAGATTTGAGAGAAACAATGAAGGGAGAATGACTGCTCTCTTCGGTTTTGCTGGAAGGTTTGTTTTCTTCCGATGATTGTTGAGGAGCCTTACCCTTATCTTTCTGGAGATTTTCGGCAAAGGGTGTTGTTTTTTCCTCTTTTCCTTCTTTTTCATCTTTATATATCTGAGCATTTGCAAAATGGAGGTCTTTGCCTTTGAGGGGCTTTTTATCTGCAGACACTCGATGTATTAAGCCGTCATTGCCAACGAACTTGATGCACTGATGTAAAGTTGAAGGGACGATACCGTTCTCGTGTATCCAAGGGCATCTAAGAAGGATATTGTAGCATGAAGGGGTCCTTATTGCATATATGGTGACTTCAGAAATACGATCACCTATTTGCAATTTGAACCTAATTTTGCCGATAGGCCTATCCAATGATGGATACAGATGTGTGACTCAGCTTGCTAGGTGGAATGCCTAGCTCTTCGAGTGCCGAAGTAGAGATGAGGTTCAGTGCAGAACCTAGGTCGATCTGGACTCTGTGTATCGGCATTTCTTTGACGTACCCTGTGAAGTATAAGGGTCGGTTGTGTTTTGTCTTGCCTAGCAGGAGGTCATCCTTATCGAAGGCAATTGTTGTACTTGCTGCTTTTTGAACCGAGAGGCATTTAATGCTTGATCCCTCAGTTTTCTTCTTTTCTCCCTTTGAGGAAGTACTTGATTTTTTGACCCTATAGTCCATTTCAATTTGTAGGACTTGTGAGGCATGTTTATCGACATCCGCATTCAGCCTTTGCAGTTCTGAGATGAGACTATCACGAGTTTGTGGAGACATCCGTAATAAGTCAAGGATGTGTAGTCGTGCAAGTATGTGTTTGAAGTGCTCAATTCAAGTCATACTTGAAAACCTCCTTCGGGCCTGCATTTTCATTATTGTTGTCACTTGAGGCGTTTACAATATCTTTTCCTGAAGGATTTACATAAGAAGAAGAAGGTTGGTTGTAATTTTTGTTGTAATCCCGGCCAGAGCGGGTTCCTCTACCAACTTCGAGTGCTTCTTGAGAAGGGTCTTCATTTGGAAGATCTTCCCTAGGATCTAAGGGTTGATCCTTGTCATTTGCTGAAGACGTCTCTGTAGCAACATTGCCGTCCTCAGTGATCGTGTTGCATGGAGCATTTTTCGGGAACAAGTCCTGAACAGCGTCCGGTAACTTTTCTTCCCTGTTGAGTAATTCATTGGTCCAGATATCTCCTATGAGGTCAGGTATTTGGGGCCAGTTGACCGGATTTTCATTGAAGAAGATTTCATTGGCAGGAGTTTCTTTAGGATGATCAGTCGGAAGAGGCTTGAGTTCTGACGTCACAGTTTCAGGGGACGAAGGTTGAGAAAGTGATATCTCAGTGGAATTCACCCGAGAAGATGTAGCTTCGGAAGATATACTATCAAGTGTAGTCGGAGAGTATGTGTCTTCGGAAGATGATGCTTCAGAGGCACTGTCATCTTGAGCTATCACATTGCAGGTTGCTCTAATAGGAGATCCCCCCAGAATAGACTGTTGGGAGTCAGGCCCATTATCGAATGTGAGAGGATCATCTATCCAGCAATTTCCTCCATTTTCCGGGGTTACCGGGGAAGATGTTTGTGAATTTTTCGGGATTTCTGGTTCTAGATTTTGATGAAGCTCATTGATGCGATCTTGCTCCTGCTTTATGGCAAGACGTTGCAGGATTCTTTTATATTCTTCGAGATCGGGCCTATGAGCCAAATCTTCTTCGTCATCTGCTCCTTGTGGTTTATTAATATCGGGTTCCTCTAGAGCGCTGGCGGGTGCTGGGTCAACAACGTTTTTCTTGAAAAACCTCTTGGTCTTCTTCATCGTCAGACCAGGATCCTTGTGGCTGTAATGGGTTATACCGGATCACTGGCATAAGATAAGATTCGGGAATCCATTCCTCATCGGAGAGGTATTCTCTTGTTTCAAGGGATTCTTCCCATTCATCGGTGTCACTGGCGGTGTCACTGGACTCGTATCCATTCATGGAGAATCCGACTACCGAATTGCATGAGTATGATGCCCCCTGCGTAGTTTCATTCCTGAGTTGAGGTGGCATGAAGTCACTATGAGTGAATTTTCTTACCATTTTAGAAGTCTCGGGAATGGACTTTTTTGTTGTCCCCAGTGAAGCGGTAGTGGATGTCTCTGCTATTTCACGGACTTCTTGTTTTGCCTGAGCTTTCTCCTGCTGTTTGAGCTTATGGAGATGTCTCCTGGCTTGCCTTCGCTGTTGAGCTGTCGACTTTGTTTTGACAACCTCCCAATTTTCATCTTCCAGGAGATCAAGATGCACCCATATGGGTTGTCCGTCTGGTGTAGGGTAAGGAACCAGCTCTTGGGACGTTTAAGTCATTTTTATCACCTTGAAGGAAGTAGTGATCTTCTCCTTTGGTGATTTCGAAGTTTGTCCACATGACACCATGTTGACGGAGGCGGACCCATAGTTTTTGTCAAAGGTAATGACTCTGTTTTTCCACATCTCATTGATTTATTCTCTCACCATGAAGAATTGATTTAGAGGATGCGAGATCATTTGGTGGCATGGACAATATCGAGGATCGTTGGTTTTGCCAACATCTCCTGGTCTTTTGGGCTCAGGTAAAGTGAGTTTGCCATTTGCAAAGTGCCGCAAAGATTTCTTCAATATCTTCATTGAACGGGTATTTTTTTCTCTACTCGTTCTCTGAAAGCATCAAAGAGTTCAGGCATCTTACCTGCTGCCTTGTTTTCAGTTTTCTTTGGCGGCTGAGGAGCCGATTTGGTTCACACATTGAGGACCTCTTTCTTCTTCTGCTTTGAGGTTGCAATGGCGGCTGTGTCTCTTTCCTTGATGATTTCTGACTGTTGAGGTCTTTGATCACCGTTTCAACCTCCATAGTTGCTTCTAGGAGTTCTCCTAGGTTTTTTGATTTATTGCCGATGATCATGGAGCGGATCCTTGCTCTCATGCTGTTATGGCAAATGTCGACCAACGACGCTTGTGGCAGCACATCTGAGCACTTGTACGCCATCGCCTCCCACTTGTGAATAAAGTTGTATGTTGACTCGTTCTCTCCCTGTTTTAGGCTTAGAGTTCTGCCATAGTAACAGGATGATCTTCACCTTTAAAGTGGGTTAGGAAACGTGTCTCCAGCATGGCCCAGTTTTGGATGGAGTCCTCCAGCAAAGTGGAGTACCAATCAAAGGCCGTACCTTTTAGGGTACTTGGAAAGAGGCGGATCTTAAGTGCATCTTGATCTGCGATAGTTCCCGTCAAGATCTTGAAGTGGATGATGTGCTGTCTGGTTGAACCTTTCCCCGTATATGTCTGGAGAGTAGGTTGTTTGGATTTTGCAAGGAACGGAACCAAGTCATCTTGATGATTCAGAGGAGGTTGATTATTTTCTTGACGCTGAAAAGTGAGAAGAAGATTTTCCATCAGAATCTTTATCCTTTGCTGACCTTGCTCCAATTGTTGGATGCGCGTGGTCGTTCCACCAGGAAGTGGATTGCGAGGTGGCTCAGAGTTTGTAGCCAAGACGTTCATCCACCGGGATTCAAACGAAGAGATCGTCCTGGTGACTGAGCTAGGACTCATTCTTGAAGAGCTTGAGGATGGATTACTCCGTTATCCTTGGCTTGAAGGAGTAGAAGATTCTTCCAGATGTCTTCGTGTTCGGGAGACGCTGCGAGTCACCGGTCGTTGGAAATGAAGTTTAGTTGTTGATTTCTGACATCTTCTGGTTTTGCCAACCATATGAACGGTAGCAACTTGGTCGGGTCTTTCCTTTTCGACCTAGTTGTGGGAGACTTGGAGGATAGAATGCTGGTTCCTTTGCTTCTCTAGTCTCTTTTGTCGATACAACATGCGGCGACGTATGCGACAAGCAATTTGAGCTTCGGTCAGCTTTGGCTGGGCTTTAGCAATGAAGGATGTACTCCCTTGAGCACAGCAGCCGTGTCTCTCTTCTTTGAAGCTAGGCATGGACAGGATCTGGACTCGGTCCTTTGCCTGTCGTAGCGAAGCCTTGAATCTTGGCTTGTAGGAGCAAGCCTGCTCATGGTGGGTTGACTTCTTTGTCAGGTGAGAAACAAGTCTCTCCTCTTTCATGTAGGTAAGAGTATAGAACTGGTTCTCCTTGAGAGGGCCAGGTATACTGGATCTGCAGATATTTGGGACCTCCTTTTGTTTTGGGGAAGGTCTTGGAGATCAAGTCTTAGGGTAGACCTGGTTATTTGCAGGTTGTGGCTTCGTGGGGATGCCGCGGGCTTCAAGTTTCTTTGTGTTCGCCCTTGGTGTCATGGCTATGACACGTTGTGGAGCGGTTTTCTGCTTCTTGGCAAGTGCAGTTTCTTCTACGAGAAGTGGGAATGGTCCCAGCGATCCGAAGACGATGGTCCGGGGAGTTGAGGTTGACCCGGGTTCTAAGAGTTAACGAGGGAGATGATACTTTGGCAACTGACAGGGCGCTTGTGAGTGCGCTTGTTCTGCTTCTCTGAAGCATGAGCTGGTACTTGTTCTCATCGAAGTGATGGTTAATGAAGCTGCCACTGTTAGTTTTGGGAGAACTTCTAAAACAAGACCAAATCATTAGTAATCACAAGAATATAGTGATCATAAATGGAAAAGAGCTATAGTTTTGTCTTTTTAAAATCGTTCGAAGGGACATGGCCCAGCCTAAGCGAGATGAAGAAGGCAAAAAGCCATAGAGGGTACAATTGTTCTAAATGCAAGTATGGTAGGCTCAGGACTAGCATTCCAATGACTGCTAGAAGTAATTGTAAACCTTAATTCAAATTATCGAGAAGCAAGGCTCACTCGAGGTAAAATGATTATAAGGTTGGAGATACAAATGTGTCGGTCACGAGTACAGTAGACCCGAAAGGGCGTACTAGCATCACTAGGCACAAATGCTGTAAATCGCATCGCTTGAACGAACACGAGATGGGATTTTTCTTTTTGAAATGGTCAAGATTGGAATTCATAAGGAGGGCAAATTGGT
>QPKB01000342.1:24817-41426 GCA_003546025.1 Camphora micrantha
GGGGCAGGGGCCCACTCCCCAAGGAGGAGCTACCCGCAATGGTTGTTATGCAATGTTAGTTGGTGGGTCACACTTAACTAAAATAATGATGTAGTATCCCCAATGATTTACCTCATGTATTTTAGAAACTGAAGCTAATCGGGAGTCATACATTATTTGGTATGAGATACCTAGATAATAATGAATGATGGGGATCATGAATAGTTAGTCTTAATCCTAATTTTGACCAACTTTGATCCGCACCAATCTAAGTGGTATTTGCACTCCCCAAGGAGGCATACCCCGGGGATTGGGATTCCGATGTATTCTGAATTTAGTGGTTATGAGGATTCCCACATAAATTTGGTAGAATAATAAACCCTAATGTCATTTAAATTCATTAATTGAATATATGGTTATGTGCTACAGTATATCAAGCATGAATTCGAATACTTTCAATCCACTTGCGACCATCCTCAACCAGAATAATTTGGTGGGATCCAACTATGTAGACTGGAAACAAAACCTAGATATTGTCCTGACTGCTTCAGGATATAAATATGTCCTTACCAACCACCCCCCCGCCCCCCCCCCCCCTCTTGATGAGCCTGGCCTGGATGTATCGAAAGAAGAAAAGAAACTTTACACCAAATGGGCCAAAGACGATGAGATGGCCAAATGTTAAATTCAGGCATCCTTGTCTAGTGTTTTGCAACACCAACATCAATCCTATAAGACTGCATATGATATTATATCGAACTTAAAGGAGATGTTTGCGGAATAGGGCAGGCCTGCTAGGTAGGCAACTATAAGCGTGCTCATTAGCACCAAGATGGCTGAAGGTTCATCAGTACAAGAACACATATTGAAAATGATGAACTCATTAAATGAGTTAGATGTACTAGGAGCTGCGATTGATACAGAATCGTAGATTGACATAATCCTTGAGTCACTGCCAGAGTCATTCAACAATTTCAAGGTTAATTATAATATGAATAAGATGAATCTGACTCTAGCTGAGCTGTCTAGCCAGCTGGTGGTAACTGAAGGGATTTTGAAGAAGAAGCCAACTGCCCTAATGACAGAAAAGTCCAATGCCAAGTCCAAGCCGTAAGGCAAAGGGCGGAAAGGCAAAAAGAAATCAGTTCCGAATGGTCCTAAGGTGGACAATGGTCCTAATGGTGGCGTGGCAAGGCTAAGAGTTCAGGGACAAAAAGAAAGTGTTTCCATTGTGGTAAGACAGGACATTGGAAAAAGAATTATCCAGAATATCTGTTTAAGAAGAAGACCTCATGTATGATTGAGTCACTTATTTTTAAAGTTAGTTTTGCAACTGGCTCTTCAGAATCCTGGTGTGTGGACTCTGGGGCAACTAATCATGTATGTAATACGTTGCAGGGGTTCAAGGAAACCAGAAGGCTTAGTGACAGAGAAATCATTGTCAACCTAGAATCTGACGCTAAGGCGGAGGCTGTTTTAGTGGGAGTCATTACTTTATATTTTTCAAATAATAAGTTGGTTTTGTCAGACACATTATATGTACCATCTTTAGGCGGAATTGAATTTCAGTTTCTAGTTTAGTGAATAAAAGTTATGCCATTACTTTTGGTACTGAAGTTGTCATAAAGAGGAATGGTACTTTTATATGCTCTGGCAAAGTAACCAATGGGCTTTATTCGTTAACTCCCACGATCTATGACATACATGATACTGAAACAATTAATAAACCATCATTAAAGAGGAAGTCACATTCATCTAATCCAACAAAACTTTGGCACTTGAGGCTAGGTCATATAAACCTAAATAGGATTGACAGGCTGGTGAAATATGGTATCGTGCCTTCATTGGTGGTAGAACCAATGCCTGTCTGCGAGTCCTGTCTGGAAGGCAAAATGACTAAAAGACCATTTTCATCTAAGGGCAATAGGGCCAAAGATATATTGGAATTAGTACATATTGATGTGTGTGGACCCATTAATGTGAGGGCCAGAGGAGGATATGAGTATTTTTTCACTTTCACAGATGATTACGCAAGATATGGACACATATTCCTTATGCATCGCAAGTCCGAGGCTTTTGAAAAGTTCAAAGAGTTTCGAGCGGAAACGGAAAAGCAATAGGTAAAAGTATCAAGACTCTTCGATCAGATCGAGGAGGGGACTAGCTCTCTGCTGATTTTATGGGATACTTATCAAAGAATGAGATTCTATCCCAATTGTCTACTCCTGGTATGCCTCAACAGAATGGAGTAGTGGAAAGAAGGATCTGGAATCTTCTAGATATGATCAGGTCTATGATGAGTTTCTCAGGATTACCTATATCCTTTTGGGGATACGCCTTGGATAGTGCGATGTACATACTAAACCTCGTATCATCTAAGTCTGTACCTAAGACTCCCTGGGAGTTGTAGTCCGGGCGAAAGCCTAATCTACAACATTTACATATTTGGGTTTGTCTGGCACATATGCTAAAGGTTAAAATGGATAAGTTGGAATCGAAGTCGGAAGTATGCACGTTTGTAGGATATCCTAAAGGAACTAAAGGCTGGTTATTCTATAATCCCAGAGAGCAAAAGGTGTTGGTGAGCACCAATGCGATTTTTCTGGAGGAAGATTATATGATGGACTGAAAATCTTTAGATAAGGTAATCTTGGAAGATATTCAAGAGCAATCAATTCCAAATCCAAGTATGACCGAACTTGAGGAAGAACCACCCTTACCAGACCCAGTAGTTACACCAGTACCTCGTCGTAGTGGGAGGATTGTCAGACCCCCTGACAGGTTCTCATTCTTGGGAGAGTCTTACAAGGCAGTCCCGGAAGAACCGGAACAAAATCTCTGTAACTATGATGAAGCAATTAATGATGTAGAATCGGGATGTTGGCAAGATGCTATGAAAGCTGAAATGGAGTCTATGTACTCCAATCAGGTCTGGACACTTGTGGACTTGCCTGCCAATATTAAACCTATTGGGTGCAAGTGGGTCTACAAGAGAAAAGAGGACCAGATGGTAAAGTGGAGAGACCTTTAAGGCCAGGTTTGTTGCGAAAGGGTACACTCAGAAAGAGGGTATCGATTATGAGGAAACCTTCCCACCAGTAGCCATGCTCAAATCCATCCGGATACTCTTATCCATTGCGGCTCATCTCGATTACGAGATTTGGCAAATGGATGTCAAGACGGCGTTTCTCAATGGCCATCTTGAAGAAGACATCTATATGATGCAGCCAGACGATCTTGTAGCTAAAAACCAACAGCAAAATGTTTGTAAGCTGCGGAAGTCCATTTATGGATTGAAGTGGGCTTCCCGAAGTTGGAACATCCGTTTGACTGGGCAATCAAGTCATTTGATTTTTGTCAAAATCCGGATGAGTCATGTGTGCATATGAAAAGTGAAGGTGATAGGGTTCTGGTTTTATATGTCGACGACATCCTTCTCCTCGGGAAAGATATAGGAATGTTGTCCACAGTAAAAGTTTGGTTGGCCAAGACTTTTGATATGAAGGACTTGGGAGAAGCTAGCTACATCATTGGGATCAAACTCAATCGAGACCGGAAAAATAGGATGATTGGCTTATCTCAAGCTGCATACATAGATAAGGTTCTATTACGGTTTGCTATGCAGAACTCCAAGAAGGGTATTACACCTTTCAGGCATGGAGTGCACATTTCCAAGGACCAGTGTCCCAAGACACCTGAGGAAAAGGAGCAGATGAGGTCGATACCATACGCTTCAGCTGACTGTAGCCTCATGTATCTATTCTATGTACTAGACCGGATATCTGTCATGTAGTGGGCCTAGTCAGTAGATATCAGTCTAATCCAGGACCTGAACATTGGACTGCTGTGAAGTGTATTCTCCAATACTTGAGAAGGACTAGAGATTACATGTTGATTTATAGCAGTGATGAACTGATTCCAGTCGGGTATACAGATTCTGATTTCATGTCAGATAAGGATTCTAGTAAATCCACTTCTTGTTATGTATTTATGCTTGGTGGCTGAGCAATCAGCTGGAGGAGTATAAAACAAGAATGTACTGCTGATTTCACCTCGAAGGCTAAATATGTAGCGGCTTGTGAAGTAGCTAAGGAAGCAGTATGGCTCAAGAGATTCCAAATGGAACTTGGGGTGGTACCTTTGGCACGACAGCAACAGAGCAGTCGCTTAGTCTAAAGAGCCCAGAAGCCATAAAAGCCAAAAGCATGTACAGTGGAAGTATCATTTAGTCAGAGAGATTGTGCAGAGATGTGATATTGCTATTACCAAGATAGGCTCTGCAGACAATCTTGCAGATCCCTTTACTGAGCCTTTGACTACCAAAGTCTTTGAACAACATGTAGACGGGATGGGCATGAGAAGAAACCCTGACTGGCATTGAGCCCAAGTGGGAGATTGTTAGATTGTATGGACTCAATCCTTCAAATGATGTAAGAAATTGATTAATTCATCAATAAAATCATGCTTTCCTTTAATGAGATGAATGACGTTTTTTATTTAAAGCATATGACCAATACATATGACATAATGGTTCATGAGATGAACCGGCTCCCATTAGTATATTAGATGTGATATATGTGTATGGATGAGATCCACACACAGGAGACATGTGTCACAAATCTTATACTTAAAATATCTTCACAACCAGTGATGAGATTGTGCATCTCATCTGATAAGGTTGCAGCACTTTGATCACTATGAGATAGTGTGATTTGTCTCGATCATCAGAATGTAAATTCTAGATCACAGTGCTGGTACATTGGATGTATTGAACGACCATGAGAAGCACCTTATGGAAAACTATCTCGATTTTAAGGTCTGCTCTCATAATTCGCTAGCAATAGGCTCTCAATCCTAAAATATTGATGAACTCAAGTTTCTATCTATTCATTTGCTTTGATTCACCAATGAGTGAGGCCACTATAGGTCAACACCTTGGTGTCTTGGGTACGTGGTAGTAGGACTGTGGGAACATCCAATGGTCAAGATGGAATCTATCTACATTATCCCCATGTGCCAATTAATGGATTTGTCATTAGTAAGTGCGCACCCATCTCGATTAAGAGTTAATTGGATGGTACTGATGATCACTGTGATTAATTGGGGCTCAAGGATAATAAGATGTTGATCTAAGATTGGAAGCGACAGATTTGATTTAATTGATCCTTGGGTATTGATAGAGGGGCCTACTTGTGCTAATTGGGAAGTTTAGGGTCTTCATTGTAATTTATTCCTAAGACTGGAGTGCAATTGCATTTATATAGTTGTATTATTTGTAATTAACTGTGGGCCCGGATTGCACATGAGATGTGGGGTCGCGGTGTCCTAGTTGGAACCAGCTTTCTATGGAATCCCTAGTGGTCCCCATGCTAGCCCAAATTATTGGAAAGATACTAATCCTACTTGAGCTCTAATAGGAAGGAATTAGAAAGCTACTATTTGTTGACACAAAAAATGTCACTTTGCCTCTCAAGATCAAAAAGCCACATGGAGCTGCATCCTACCACAAACAGGCGAATGCCGCTTCAAGCATCAGATCTTGTCAAAATCAAGCAAAAATTGCAAGATCCTTCAAAACAGCCAAACGGAGGATACACCTGAAGTTTCGGGCCATTCCAGCATCATTTGGTCTAACTTTACTCCACTGGCAGCTGAATAGGTTCTTCTGGCGGCGACAATGTCGGAGACATCAAAACTTCAATCAGAGCCTATGGATGGTCTCAAAATACCTTCAAAAGGCTTCATGTCAAATTTCAAGTCAAACCGACAACGTTTGACCCTCCATCAACACTCGAGCAACAAAATCAAGCCTCTCAGCGGCGAGAACCACCGAGGCCATCACTCATCAAACAGAGCACGTGGGTAGCTTCTACATGCTTCTAAGGGGCTACACGTCGAATTTCAAGTCATTCCGACAACGTTTGACCAGACTTTGATGCTCGGGAACAAAATCAAGCCTACAGGCGGTGGAGCTTCCCGGGACCATGACATCCAAATCGTAGCTAATTGATCGTCTCAAAATGACTCCAATATGCTCCCTGTCAAATTTTAGGACAATCGGACATCGGTTGACCGTACATGAAAGCACGACATCTTCCTCGCAGCAAAATCAAGTCACGCAGCGACGGGACCCCAAACAGCTTCAAAACCCAAATAAAAGCCCATGGTTGGTCCTATCTATTGCTCAAGAAGCTTCACCTCAAATTTCGGGTCATTCCAACATCGTTTGACCTACTTTTGACGCTTGACGGAAAATCGGCTACAAAGTCTTCGACTTTTCCAAAAAATAGGAAACTTTGTGCTTTGGTTTGCACGGCTTTTGGTCAGGTTTTCTTTAGGAGAATCAAGTCAATAAATGTGGAAAACTGTCAAGAAAAATACAGGAGAAAAAAAGAAGGAAAAAGATCGAAAAACATCCGAAGAAATGGCGACCAAAGGGGAAAAAACCCCATGGTTGCCAGCAACCCTGGAAATCAGGGTCGCCGGATTTCTGCCGGAAGGCCCGTTTTCTGACTCTTTTCACGTTTCGGGAATTCCAGCCCCTGTGATTTTCCGAAAATTTGATTCTTGATGCTTGAAATCAACTGATCTTCGTCAACATTTCGGATCCGCCGTCAAGAGCTTGAAATCATCATTGATAGCTCCAAGAGCGCCAATTGGCTGACCAAGAAAATACACTTTCTGTCCGACCAATCGAGAAATCGATAGGACAGATGATACCGGCTCACTGGTATTAATCAATGTCTGAAGTTGCATCGCCATCCAACATCAAACAACATGTGGATATATAGGCGATAATAGCAAGAAGAATTCCAAAAGACGCGGTACGGCCCGCGACTCTTCGAGCGCCCTGGCAACCAATTAATGAAGTTAAATGACCCGTTTCATGACAACTTAAAGCGGTCATTAATTCATTATTTTAGACGGCCCAATCAGATTCAAGGAAAATGGAGTTACAAGTCCAAGCAACCATGGCAATAAATCATGAAACTCCCCTCATCATGGAGATTAAGGGCGATTAAATGCCCATCATTTTCCATCGACCAATCACAAGCCAAGAAAAAGGAGTTACAAAATTAAGAAATAAAAACTTGTAACTCCTCCCATCATAGAGCATCAATGCCATCATTTCTCTCATCAATGCCATAAATCACCCCATGGCTACCAAGAGCCTATAAAAACGTCATTCCAAGAAATCCGAAGGAAAGATCCAGAAATTAGAAGGAAGGGAAATCCAGAAATCAAAGAGAGACACACACACAAAAAGAGATCAGTTACTTTGAAGAAACTCTTCTGCAGCAAGCACCACAAGGTGATTGAAGTCCCTTGGGGGGCACTCCCCCCCAAGGCAAAGCTCTCTCTCTTCTTCTATCCAACATGGCCTAGACGTGGCTTTTCAGCCCGTCTACTCGGTTTTTTATTGTATATAGGACCTCCCCATGGTATTTATCCTCTAAAAATCCGAGGTTAGAGCCAAGCCAAAAAGAATCAAAGCTTCATACATTTTCATCTGCATGGACAATGGCAAAGCCCATACATGACTTGCGACCGTCGATCTGAACGTGTCTCCACAATCTCCTAAGAAGTCAGAATTCCTTTCCTCACTTTTCTATTGTATTTTGTATTTCTTTTAAAGAGACAAAAAAATCACAATTCTTGTCTTTCATTATTGATGAAATTTGTAAATCACCTTTCACTACAAAATCGCCTTTCAAGGCACAAAATCGTCTCCTACGGCATTCAAACAAAACTTGTCTCTTTTCTTAAATATATGTGCAATGTAAAGTTAGAAAAAAGATTGATTTCCTTTCTACTTGTGAAGGTGGATCTTGAAAGTCCGGGATCCTAATCCTAGAGGGGGGGTGAATAGGGTGATCTACACTTAATGACTAATTATGGCCAATTTTAATTTCTTAACAATCAACTAGTCACATGTGATGATTAACATACAATATGCGGAAGCTTAAACAAAACAATCATCACAAAGCAAACACCACTACACAAGGATTTATAGTGGTTCGGCCTCAATGCCTACATCCACTACCGGCTTGTGATCCAACACCCCACCGGATTTCCACTATTTATGCTTTTCAAAATGCTAAACAATAACCTTTACAAGGCTAAGCAATAACCTAACAATGTTGTTTTTCTAGACTAAACAACAACCTATCAATGTACTTTTCTAGGCTAAGCAATAACCTTTACAAGAGATGATTTCTCAAATAAGTGTCTACACAAATACTTTAAGAGATTACAATTAAAGCTCAATTACAATGCCTTTTAATTAGGCAGATATGAAATTGAAAATCTAACTCACACAAACACTATATGAATGCAAAGGTGTATGTTCATGATGTGTGTGTGTGATAACTTCAATCAAGTTAAAATGAAGGCTCAATTAATGTATGCTTAATGTATTTTAAAATTTAAAGCACGCAAAGATTTGATTGAAGTGAAATGCAAATCACATGTATAAAATACTAACTTGTTGATGATATGAAAATCAAAAGCTCACAAGTTGTAATTAATTATGTCTAAACATGTGATGCATGTTTAATGTTGTTTTCAAAAACAAAAATTTAACTAAGGTTCAAATGAATGAAAACAACAATATGATTCAACTAAGTAAATGAAACAAGTTATAAAGGAAATCAAAGGATTTGACAAAACATGTTTTATAAATTTTAAAACAAACTTGGTTTGAAATCAAGGTGAAGAATCCAATCCAACTTAGCTCAAAGAGTAAATGAAGAATAGATTCAACACATCATAGTTATCATGCTAAAAATCATTTACCAATAATTTAAACAAAGCATATAACATATGATAAATAAAAGTAAAGCTTACTTAGAGATTTAACTTCATTAATCCAAGCTTTAGCTTTACTAATGACCCCTTAGTCTCTCTTAATTCATTCCCCTTTTTCTTGCCTCCAAACACCTCAAGGATGGCTTAGATGTTGCACCCTTTGGCAAAGGAATGAGCTTCATTTTATACCCAAAAAATGCCCAACGGCTAGTCCTCGGTCGACCTGGACCCTTTTCCGGTCAACCGGGTACTCAACGGTCATAAATATAGCCGTTTGAAAAAACTGCTTTTAGCGGGGGCCAGAGACCACCGGTAAAAGTGGTTTTGGCCACCGGTAAAAGTCCTGTTTTCTCAAAAATGACTTTTTTAAAGAAACTTTCTTGTGGGGACTTTAGGCCATGGAATCAAGCATGGAAACATGTTTTCAGTCAATCTAATAGTTTTAAAAACATGAATCCTAAAATGCCTAAGATTATTTGAAAGTTTTTAAAACCATAGGCAGCTTGATTCATAAAACTTTTTTTCAAAACTAATTGCATCCAAGTTTAAAATCAAAACATGCATGAACCAAGATTTCTACAAGTCTTAAAAAACAATGCATGTGTAAATCAAGATTTCAAGATTTTCTAAATCAATGCAAGTGTGAAAATTCGAATGATGCTAAAATGATAATGCATCCATCAAAATGCAATACACAAAATTCCTAACAGATCTTCGGATCACCATTTCTAAATTCCAGGTAGAATAGAAAATCTGGCATACCCGTACAAAAAAATGTTGATACCCGCCTTTCCTCTTTTTCCCTCCATTAGCCTTTCGGCAGCCCCGGGGACGGATGATAGTGGAGCGGAAGAAATCGGGTCCATCAAGTTGACACACCCAATGGGACATGTTCATTTGAGAATGTGATGCTTAGATTCTTTGGCTCCTTTCTAGTTGGTGACCTATGTTGGATCTTGCATCTAAAAAAATATGAGATGGGATTTTCTTGGAAATTTCTATTTTTAGCTTATTTCCACTCTTTCTCATTTCGCAAAAAAAAAAGAAAAAAAAATCTGATTTCTCTTTCTTGGATTCATTTTCGAGAAACTTTGATCCTCTCCTCTTCGAACTTGATAGCTCATAGAAATGTTTGCAGCTATTGTTCATATCGAGGAATGGGCCATCTTTTCTCTTTGATTAGTCTGTGATAGGGATTTTCAAAAAAAAAAATCTCATTTCAAACAAAAAAAAATCAATTTTCTCTCTTTTGGATTCAAATTTGAGAAACTTTGGTTTCTTTCTTTTCAGACATTGGCTCGCGCAAATCGTTTGTAGCTAATGTTTGGATTTGAAGGGGCCATTCGCTCTCTTTGATGAGTCCATTAGAAATCTTTCAAAAAAAAAAAAAAAAGGTTCAAAAAAAAAAAAAAAAAAAAACACTAAGATTGCACCAGTTAAGTTCTTTGACCAAAGTAGATCTAAGAAAAAGCCTTGTCCAGAGTGTGGAGACAACTGGACTGTTTGAGGCAAGGGTCCTCCAAACGGGTTCATTAAATAATCCTACCCTTACCTGGGGGCTGATCTATCTACTAAGATTTCATAAGATCGAATTGGAAACTTATATGTACCCTTCAAAAAAACTTTCGTCACTTTTGAGTTCTGACTTAAGAAATCTTGGTTCTCTCCTTTTCGGATATAGTGCCCGCAGAAATGTTTGAGCCTATGTTCAGATTGGAACACCATCTGCTCTCTTTGATGAATTCAATCTTGACCTTTCAAAAAAAAAAAAAAAAAACTTCCGTCACTTTTGGGTTCAAATTTGAGAAATTTTGGTTCCTTCCCTCTCGGACTCAATGCTCGCAGAAATGTTTGAGCCTGTGTTCTGATTGGAATACCATTTGCCCTCCTTTATGAATCCAATCTTGACCATTCAAAAAGAAAATCCCATCTCGTGTTCGTTCCAAGGATGCGATTTACAGCATTTGTGCCTAGTGATGCTAGTACGCCCTTTCGGGTCTACTGTACTCGTGACCGACACATTTGTATCTCCAACCTTATATCATTTTACCTCGAGTGAGCCTTGCTTCTCGATAATTTGAATTAAGGTTTACAATTACTTCTAGCAGTCATTGGAATGCTAGTCCTGAGCCTACCATACTTGCATTTAGAACAATTGTACCCTCTATGGCTTTTTGCCTTCTTCATCTCGCTTAGGCTGGGCCATGTCCCTTCGAACGATTTAAAAAGACAAAACTATAGCTCTTTTCCATTTATGATCACTATATTCTTGTGATTACTAATGGATTTGGTCTTGTTTTAGAAGTTCTCCAAAACTAACAGTGGCAGCTTCATTAACCATCACTTTCGATGAGAACAAGTACCAGCTCATGCTTCAAGAGAAGCAGAACAAGCGCACTCACAAGCGCCCTGTCAGTTGCCAAAGTATCATCTCCCTCGTTAACTCTTAGAACACCGGGTCAACCTCAACTCCCCGGACCATCGTCTTCGGATCGCTGGGACCATTCCCACTTCTCGTAGAAGAAACTGCACTTGCCAAGAAGCAGAAAACCGCTCCACAACGTGTCATAGCCATGACACCAAGGGCGAACACAAAGAAACTTGAAGCCCGCGGCATCCCCACGAAGCCACAACCTGCAAATAACCAGGTCTACCCTAAGACTTGATCTCCAAGACCTTCCCCAAAACAAAGGAGGTCCCAAATATCTGCAGATCCAGTATACCTGGCCCCTCTCAAGGAGAACCAGTTCTATACTCTTACCTACATGAAAGAGGAGAGACTTGTTTCTCACCTGACAAAGAAGTCAACCCACCATGAGCAGGCTTGCTCCTACAAGCCAAGATTCAAGGCTTCGCTACGACAGGCAAAGGACCGAGTCCAGATCCTGTCCATGCCTAGCTTCAAAGAAGAGAGACACGGCTGCTGTGCTCAAGGGAGTACATCCTTCATTGCTAAAGCCCAGCCAAAGCTGACCGAAGCTCAAATTGCTTGTCGCATACGTCGCCGCATGTCGTATCGACAAAAGAGACTAGAGAAGCAAAGGAACCAGCATTCTATCCTCCAAGTCTCCCACAACTGGGTCGAAAAGGAAAGACCCGACCAAGTTGCTACCGTTCATATGGTTGGCAAAACCAGAAGATGTCAGAAATCAACAACTAAACTTCATTTCCAACGACCGGTGACTCGCAGCGTCTCCCGAACACGAAGACATCTGGAAGAATCTTCTACTCCTTCAAGCCAAGGATAACGGAGTAATCCATCCTCAAGCTCTTCAAGAATGAGTCCTAGCTCAGTCACCAGGACGATCTCTTCGTTTGAATCCCGGTGGATGAACGTCTTGGCTACAAACTCTGAGCCACCTCGCAATCCACTTCCTGGTGGAACGACCACGCGCATCCAACAATTGGAGCAAGGTCAGCAAAGGATAAAGATTCTGATGGAAAATCTTCTTCTCACTTTTCAGCGTCAAGAAAATAATCAACCTCCTCTGAATCATCAAGATGACTTGGTTCCGTTCCTTGCAAAATCCAAACAACCTACTCTCCAGACATATACGGGGAAAGGTTCAACCAGACAGCACATCATCCACTTCAAGATCTTGACGGGAACTATCGCGGATCAAGATGCACTTAAGATCCGCCTCTTTCCAAGTACCCTAAAAGGTACGGCCTTTGATTGGTACTCCACTTTGCTGGAGGACTCCATCCAAAACTGGGCCATGCTGGAGACACGTTTCCTAACCCACTTTAAAGGTGAAGATCATCCTGTTACTATGGCAGAACTCGAAGCCTAAAACAGGGAGAGAACGAGTCAACATACAACTTTATTCACAAGTGGGAGGCGATGGCGTACAAGTGCTCAGATGTGCTGCCACAAGCGTCGTTGGTCGACATTTGCCATAACAGCATGAGAGCAAGGATCCGCTCCATGATCATCGGCAATAAATCAAAAAACCTAGGAGAACTCCTAGAAGCAACTATGGAGGTTGAAACGGTGATCAAAGACCTCAACAGTCAGAAATCATCAAGGAAAGAGACAGCCGCCATTGCAACCTCAAAGCAGAAGAAGAAAGAGGTCCTCAATGTGTGAACCAAATCGGCTCCTCAGCCGCCAAAGAAAACTGAAAACAAGGCAGCAGGTAAGATGCCTGAACTCTTTGATGCTTTCAGAGAACGAGTAGAGAAAAAATACCCGTTCAATGAAGATATTGAAGAAATCTTTGCGGCACTTTTAGCAAATGGCAAACTCACTTTACCTGAGCCCAAAAGACCAGGAGATGTTGGCAAAACCAACGATCCTCGATATTGTCCATGCCACCAAATGATCTCGCATCCTCTAAATCAATTCTTCATGGTGAGAGAATAAATCAATGAGATGTGGAAAAACAGAGTCATTACCTTTGACAAAAACTATGGGTCCGCCTCCGTCAACATGGTGTCATGTGGACAAACTTCGAAATCACCAAAGGAGAAGATCACTACTTCCTTCAAGGTGATAAAAATGACTTAAACGTCCCAAGAGCTGGTTCCTTACCCTACACCAGACGGACAACCCATATGGGTGCATCTTGATCTCCTGGAAGATGAAAATTGGGAGGTTGTCAAAACAAAGTCGACAGCTCAACAGCGAAGGCAAGCCAGGAGACATCTCCATAAGCTCAAACAGCAGGAGAAAGCTCAGGCAAAACAAGAAGTCCGTGAAATAGCAGAGACATCCACTACCGCTTCACTGGGGACAACAAAAAAGTCCATTCCCGAGACTTCTAAAATGGTAAGAAAATTCACTCATAGTGACTTCATGCCACCTCAACTCAGGAATGAAACTACGCAGGGGGCATCATACTCATGCAATTCGGTAGTCGGATTCTCCATGAATGGATACGAGTCCAGTGACACCGCCAGTGACACCGATGAATGGGAAGAATCCCTTGAAACAAGAGAATACCTCTCCGATGAGGAATGGATTCCCGAATCTTATCTTATGCCAGTGATCCGGTATAACCCATTACAGCCACAAGGATCCTGGTCTGACGATGAAGAAGACCAAGAGGTTTTTCAAGAAAACGTTGTTGACCCAGCACCCGCCAGCGCTCTAGAGGAACCCGATATTAATAAACCACAAGGAGCAGATGACGAAGAAGATTTGGCTCATAGGCCCGATCTCGAAGAATATAAAAGAATCCTGCAACGTCTTGCCATAAAGCAGGAGCAAGATCGCATCAATGAGCTTCATCAAAATCTAGAACCAGAAATCCCGAAAAATTCACAAACATCTTCCCCGGTAACCCCGGAAAATGGAGGAAACTGCTGGATAGATGATCCTCTCACATTCGATAATGGGCCTGACTCCCAACAGTCTATTCTGGGGGGATCTCCTATTAGAGCAACCTGCAATGTGATAGCTCAAGATGACAGTGCCTCTGAAGCATCATCTTCCGAAGACACATACTCTCCGACTACACTTGATAGTATATCTTCCGAAGCTACATCTTCTCGGGTGAATTCCACTGAGATATCACTTTCTCAACCTTCGTCCCCTGAAACTGTGACGTCAGAACTCAAGCCTCTTCCGACTGATCATCCTAAAGAAACTCCTGGCAATGAAATCTTCTTCAATGAAAATCCGGTCAACTGGCCCAAAATACCTGACCTCATAGGAGATATCTGGACCAATGAATTACTCAACAGGGAAGAAAAGTTGCCGGACGCTGTTCAGGACTTGTTCCCGAAAAATGCTCCATGCAACACGATCACTGAGGACGGCAATGTTGCTACAGAGACGTCTTCAGCAAATGACAAGGATCAACCCTTAGATCCTAGGGAAGATCTTCCAAATGAAGACCCTTCTCAAGAAGCACTCGAAGTTGGTAGAGGAACCCGCTCTGGCCGGGATTACAACAAAAATTACAACCAACCTTCTTCTTCTTATGTAAATCCTTCAGGAAAAGATATTGTAAACGCCTCAAGTGACAACAATAATGAAAATGCAGGCCCGAAGGAGGTTTTCAAGTATGACTTGATTGAGCACTTCAAACACATACTTGCACGACTACACATCCTTGACTTATTACGGATGTCTCCACAAACTCGTGATAGTCTCATCTCAGAACTGCAAAGGCTGAATGCGGATGTCGATAAACATGCCTCACAAGTCCTACAAATTGAAATGGACTATAGGGTCAAAAAATCAAGTACTTCCTCAAAGGGAGAAAAGAAGAAAACTGAGGGATCAAGCATTAAATGCCTCTCGGTTCAAAAAGCAGCAAGTACAACAATTGCCTTCGATAAGGATGACCTCCTGCTAGGCAAGACAAAACACAACCGACCCTTATACTTCACAGGGTACGTCAAAGAAATGCCGATACACAGAGTCCAGATCGACCTAGGTTCTGCACTGAACCTCATCTCTACTTCGGCACTCGAAGAGCTAGGCATTCCACCTAGCAAGCTGAGTCACACATCTGTATCCATCATTGGATAGGCCTATCGGCAAAATTAGGTTCAAATTGCAAATAGGTGATCGTATTTCTGAAGTCACCATATATGCAATAAGGACCCCTTCATGCTACAATATCCTTCTTAGATGCCCTTGGATACACGAGAACGGTATCGTCCCTTCAACTTTACATCAGTGCATCAAGTTCGTTGGCAATGACGGCTTAATACATCGAGTGTCTGCAGATAAAAAGCCCCTCAAAGGCAAAGACGTCCATTTTGCAAATGCTCAGATATATAAAGATGAAAAAGAAGGAAAAGAGGAAAAAACAACACCCTTTGCCGAAAATCTCCAGAAAGATAAGGGTAAGGCTCCTCAACAATCATCGGAAGAAAACAAACCTTCCAGCAAAACCGAAGAGAGCAGTCATTCTCCCTTCATTGTTTCTCTCAAATCTTCAAAGCCTTTGGTAATCACAACCAAAGCAAAAAAGACAAAACAAAAGGCTGGGCGCAAGTTTGATGTCTCCCTTGTGTCTATCATACATGACACAGATTCGAATTCAAAGCCAAAAGACGACACATCATCAAGTCAAGATGATACTCAGCAAGTTCAGCCTGCTCTCACTCCATTGGAAACATCTGCTGACATATAAGACCCTATGTCTGCTTTCCTCATCGTTCCGGCAACTACGGCAGAAGAAAAGCCAATCTTCTTTCACATATCGGAAGCTTCTTCCCCAAATTCTCCGCTTGAACCTTTCCAAAACAAAGGTATCCCTCAGCTATCCCTGTATAGTCCAATGGCACAAGCTATCATGAAGAAAATGGGCTATGATTGTAAGACCCCGACCCGAGAGACCTCGATTAGTGTGATTAAGTCGTGTGTTAGCTCTAAGTGTGTTTAGTGTGTTTTGGTTTAGTTTGGGGTTTAGAATAGTTTGGTTATAGCTTTGGGGAATTTTGAGTGCCTTTGTGATTAGTGGGGCCCTTTAGGGTTCCTGTTACGACCTTGCGTTTACTTGGGGGATTACTCGAGATTCTTTGGATTTGTGTTTTTATTCTGTTTCATTAATCTTATTAATCTCTACAACTTTCATGATGATCCCGTTCTCGTCCCGAATCCCGAAACCCGACTTCCATTGCATTGAGGGCAAAATAGTCTTTTTACACTAAATCTGGACCCAATCTTTGATATTCCCGAAATCCACAAAATATATACTTTTTGGAAACTAGAAATTTTGACGATCATTTATTCCTTCTTCGTCAAATTCATTTGAAGTCCCAAAAGCCATGTTTTGACCCCACAAAGTTTTTTAGTGGATGAGCCCACTTGCATTGCTTATATAAGAGAACCCATCTCTCTTCCCTTCCCTTTTTTTCCAGC
>QPKB01000343.1:0-10870 GCA_003546025.1 Camphora micrantha
TTGAAAAATCCGGGATCGCGTTTTTCTCTAACGCGGGATTCGGGTGTCGTACTCTAGTCATACGCCTCCAAATCCTATTGAAGGAATTATGGGTTGAGATGCGCATTTTCGGTTATTTCGAGATTCTTTTCGGTTGAAGGCTGGTTTCGGACGAATCTTGGGTTTGAAAAATACATTTGGGAGTTCTGCGTCTTAAAATGCTCGGGCCCGAACTTCGGGTGCGCCGTACTGAACTTTTGTACAAATGCAAAATCTAAGCGGACTCTACGAAGTTGTTGACTCTACACTGTGTTTCATTCGACTCTCCGTCCAAATACTCCCTCTAGAAAACTCCAGGATGGCGTTTTTCCCTAACGGGGGTTTCAGGTGTCGTACTCTAGTCCCACACCTCGAAATCCATTTGAAGGGAATCTGGGTTGAGCAGTGAATTTTAGGTTATTTCGAGATTTTTATCTGTTGAAAACGGGTTTCGGGCGAATCTCGGGTTTGGAAAACACCTCTGGGAGTTCTGCGTTTGAAAAGGCTCGGGCCCGAACTTCGAGCGTGCCGTACGGAACTTCTGCACGAATGCATAATCTATGTGGGTCTATGAAGTTGTTGACTCTACACTGTGTTTCATGCGACTCTTTGTCCAAATACTCCCTCCAGAAAAATTCGGGATCGCGTTTTACTCAAACGGGGGTTTTGGGTGTCGTACTATAGTCCTACGCCTCGAAATCCATTTGAATGGATTTTGGGTTTGGATGCAGATTTTATGTTATTTCAAGATTTTTTTCGGCTTAAAACGGGTTTGGGGCGAATCTTGGATTTGGAAAACACTTCTATGAATTCGGCGTCTCAAAAGGCTCGGGCCCGTTCTTTGTGCGCGCCGTTCGGAACTTCTATTTGAAAGCCCAATCTATATGGCTCTACGAAATTTTTTAATATGCACTGTGTTTCATGCGACTCTCAGTCCAAATACTCTCTCCAGAAAAATCCGGGATCGCTTTTTTCTCTTACGCGGGTTTCGGGTGTCGTACTCTAGTCATACGCCTCCGAATCCTATTGAAGGAATTATGGGTTGAGATGCGCATTTTCGGTTATTTCGAGATTCTTTTCGGTTGAAGGCTGGTTTCGGACGAATCTTGGGTTTGAAAAATACATTTGGGAGTTCTGCGTCTTAAAATGCTCGGGCCCGAACTTCGGGTGCGCCGTACTGAACTTTTGTACAAATGAAAAATCTAAGCGGACTCTACGAAGTTGTTGACTCTACACTGTGTTTCATTCGACTCTCCGTCCAAATACTCCCTCTAGAAAACTCCAGGATGGCGTTTTTCCCTAACGGGGGTTTCAGGTGTCGTACTCTAGTCCCACACCTCGAAATCCATTTGAAGGGAATCTGGGTTGAGCAGTGAATTTTAGGTTATTTCGAGATTTTTATCTGTTGAAAACGGGTTTCGGGCGAATCTCGGGTTTGGAAAACACCTCTGGGAGTTCTGCGTTTGAAAAGGCTCGGGCCCGAACTTCGAGCGTGCCGTACGGAACTTATGCACGAATGCATAATCTATGTGGGTCTATGAAGTTGTTGACTCTACACTGTGTTTCATGCGACTCTTTGTCCAAATACTCCCTCCAGAAAAATCCGGGATCGCGTTTTACTCAAACGTGGGTTTTGGGTGTCGTACTACAGTCCTACGCCTCGAAATCCATTTGAATGGATTTTGGGTTTGGATGCAGATTTTATGTTATTTCAAGATTTTTTTCAGCTTAAAACGGGTTTGGGGCGAATCTTGGATTTGGAAAACACTTCTATGAATTCTGCGTCTCAAAAGGCTCGGGCCCGTTCTTTGTGCGCGCCGTTCGGAACTTCTATTTGAAAGCCCAATCTATATGGCTCTACGAAATTTTTTAATATGCACTGTGTTTCATGCGACTCTCAGTCCAAATACTCTCTCCAGAAAAATCCGGGATCGCTTTTTTCTCTTACGCGGGTTTCGGGTGTCGTACTCTAGTCATACGCCTCCGAATCCTATTGAAGGAATTATGGGTTGAGATGCGCATTTTCGATTATTTCGAGATTCTTTTCGGTTTAAGACTGGTTTCGGACGAATCTTGGGTTTGGAATACACTTTTGGGAGTTCTGCGTCTTAAAATGCTCCGGCCCGAACTTCAAGTCCGCCGTACAGAACTTGTGTACGAATGCACAACCTATGCGGCTCTACGAAGTTGTTGGCTCTACACTGTGTTTCATGCGACTCTCCGTCCAAATACTCCCTCTAGAAAACTCCGGGATAGCGTTTTTCTCTAACGGGGGTTTCAGGTGCCGTACTCTAGTCCGACGCCTCGAAATCCATTTGAAGGTATTCTGGGTTGAGCAGCGAATTTTAGGTTATTTCGAGATTTTTATCGGTTTAAAACGGGTTTCGGGCGAATCTCGGGATTGGAAAACACCTCTGGGAGTTCTGCGTCTGAAAAGGCTCGGGCTCGAACTTCGAGCGTGCCGTACAGAACTTCTGTATGAATGCATAATCTATGTGGGTCTATGAAATTGTTGACTCTACACTGTGTTTCAAGCGACTCTTGGTCCAAATACTCCCTCTAGAAAAATCCGGGATCGCGTTTTACTCAATCGGGGGTTTTGGTTGTCGTACTACAGTCCTACGCCTCGAAATCCATTTGAATGGATTTTGGGTTTGGATGGAGATTTTATGTTATTTCAAGATTTTTTTTCGGTTCAAAACGGGTTTGGGGCGAATCTTGGGTTTGGAAAACGCTTCTGGGAATTCTGCGTCTCAAAAGGCTCGGGCCCGTTCTTTGTGCGTGCCGTTCGGAACTTCTATATGAAAGCCCATTCTATATGGCTCTACGAACTTTTTTACTATGCACTGTGTTTCATGCGACTCTCGGTCCAAATACTGCCTCTAGAAAACCCGGGATCGCGTTTTTCTCTAACGCGGGTTTCGGGTGTCGTACTCTAGTCATACGCCTCCAAATCCTATTGAAGGAATTATGGTTTTAGATTCGCATTTTCGGTTATTTCGAGATTCTATTCGGTTTAAAACTGGTTTCGAACGAATCTTGGGTTTGGAAAATACTTTTGTGAGTTCTGCGTCTTAAAATGCTCGGGCCCGAACTTCGGGCGCGCCGTAGAGAACTTTTGTACGAATGCAAAAACTATGCGGCTCTACGAAGTTGTTGACTTTACACTGTGTTTCATGCGACTCTCCGTCCAAATACTCCCTCTAGAAAACTCCGGGATAGCGTTTTTCCCTAACGGGCTAAGGTAGGCCCAACAGCCTCCTCCTGGCACTCCTCTTCAAAGGGATGGCCTCCTGCACCTGGTCACCAAAATACAAGCATCAAACACGACGGTTTGGCAAGAATTCATTTTAAGTGAAAGTATGTAAAACAATGTTAAATCGAGAACGTAAAGAAATACTTTACTGAACGTAAAACAAATACTTACGAAACACTTTTCTAAATCAAAGACAAACTAACATGAATGCATAACATATATATCATGAATCGTAAATCCACAAAGAGCCCATCCTTTCTCTATCATTTATAATGAAAAGAGTAAGCACGCACGACAAGCACGAATATACATAGTATAACACGACACGATTCCCACAAATACAGGATTCCGGCCGCGGAACCGGACATGCACGATGTGTAATAAATACACGACTAATCTGCAGTTAGTTCACATGTTTAAGGACCCCCAGACAGTGGATCAGACTGAAAGGGCAGTCCAAGCTCTGTGGTGTTCACTTGAGTTCATGAATGCACAAAACACGCAAAACACGATTCAAACATATCGAAAATAAAAGGGAAAATCACTTGTCACAACAAGACAAGGCACGACTAGCAAAATGCATAATATATATGCTCACAACTTATAAAAGTGATCCTCATTTAATACTTGAAACACATCTTAGAACGAGCTTATAAACTTGATTTCAAAGCGAGTACACGATATAACTTGCGGTATTAAACCAACGTTCAAAACACAATAATTTTATCAAGTACATGCTTAGGCTATTCATTGACCCTTGGGTGATTGGAACTCTATATTTAAAATATAAGGATTGGTGTCCCCGAAGTTAGTACATAGCATGGAGTTCCATTCACACAATGTCAAGTTAAAGTCCTTAATATAGCCTAGTTTTTAGATTTTTAAAAGAAAATGCAAATGGGCAAAAATCTTCTTAAACAGGGGAAATTCCAGTGTGCCCGATCGACCTGGCCCTTGGCCGGTCGACCGCGTACACTGTGAGCCCGGTCGACCTGCCAAGGCTCGGTCGACCTGGAGTTGTAAAATAAATTCAGTGAACAGTGTTTTGGTCAGGTTCCAGAGAACCTGACCCTGTGTCGCCGGTCGACCGCGCCACCTAGCCAGTCGACCGCGTGAACTGCGGAAACAGTAAATCCCGCAGTGCAGCAGGTCATCCAACTGGGACCAAACCCAGTGTGCCCAGTCGACCGCGCCCCTTGGCCGGTCGACCGCGTGAACTGCGGAAATCAGAACCCAGTTCTGATTTCTGCAGTCAGTGGTCCATCCTTTCCTTCGTTTCTTTTCTACATTTTTTCCCACCTGATTAGTAAATTAAATACATGAATGTAACAAGATAGCAAGGCTCACAATGGGGCATTTATTTCAAACTTAATCAAGTCATTAACATAGAAACCCATTTCATAATCCTTCAAACCCTTTCTTATCAAAACAAATCCAAACTTCAACAAAAGCAAGACTTAATTAAAAGTAATGAAATCTGAAAGTTTGAAAAGCTATTTGGCATGCTTGCATTCTCTAAAATAAGATCACAACATGAAAACCTAGTAAAACAAAGCATTGTTACAAATGACAAATCCATAAATCCACATGTATAAACAACCTAAATAGATCACTTGCCTTAGCCAAATGAAAACAAGACTCTTCTTCAAGCACTCCTAACCAAAAGCCAAGCCAAGAACTACAAAATCCCATGAAATCCATTCAAAAACTCACCCAAAAATACAACCAAGCAACCCATTTCGAAATGGGTGCTACAAGTTAGAAAAACATGATCTTTGGGAGTAGAAAGAACTCTATTAAAGAGATGGGTTGAAGCTCTTACCTAGAGGTGCCCAAACAAGATGCAAAGAAAATGGAGATCTTTCTCACCAAGAAACTTCAAGAAAATGGTATCAATGTAAAGCTTGAGATGAGAGGAAGAAGATGATGGTTTTAGAATTCCATTTGGAGACTCATAGCTCAAGCATTCAAGAAGAGAAGAAGAGGGGAAAAAGAGGGTTTTCAGCCCTAGGTCAAGAAAGATTGCAGGAATTTTGTGGAATGAAGAGAGAAAGAGGGGAAAAAGGGCTTAAGTGCTAGACAAGTGGGTCCCTTAAGTGCTAAACTTGCATGAGTGAAAACACAGTCTTGTGGGCCTCAAATGAAGTCGACGAAGAAGGATAAAACGATCCTTGAAATATCTAGTTTCCAAAAAGTATATTTTTGACATGGTTTTGGGATCTCGAAAATCGTGTCCAGATTTGAGTGTGAAAAGGCTATTTTACTCTTTTTGGCCAAAACTTGAGTTTCTGGGCTACAAACACAAACAGGCTAAACACGAAAGTTGCACATAATCATAAAACCAATCAAATGAAATGAAAATCACGATTAACACAAAACCAAACATGATCTTCCCACGCTTGCACGTACACCCAGGCCTTCCTGAGTGTGCCTAGTTAACACTAAACGTTCTCGAACTCCCCAAGCTATAACCATGACTAAAACTAATCACAGTCTAACCCACGATAACTAAACCCAATCAAGACTAAGCACACACTAAGCAAACATTATTGGGTTAATCCTGGGTTGGGGTTTGACACGGGGGTTTCAGGTGTCGTACTCTAGTCCTACGCATCGAAATCCATTTGAAGGGATTCTGGGTTGAGCAGCGAATTTTAGGTTATTTCGAGATTTTTATCGGTTTAAAACGGGTTTCGGGCGAATCTCGGGTTTGGAAAACACCTCTGGGAGTTCTGCGTCTAAAAAGGCTCGGGCCCGAACTTCGAGCGTGCCGTACGGAACTTCTGTACGAAAGCACAATCTATGTGGGTCCACGAAATTGTTGACTCTACACCGTGTTTCATGCGACTCTTGGTCCAAATACTCCCTCTAGAAAAATCCGGGATCGCGTTTTACTCAAACGGGGGTTTTGGGTGTCGTACTCTAGTCTAACGCCTCGAAATCCAATTGAAGGGATTCTTGGTTGAGATGCACTCTTTAGGTTATTTCGAAAATCTTTTTCGGTTCAAAACGGGTTTCAGGGGAATTTTGGGTTTCGAAAACGCTTTGGGGCGTTCTGCGCCTGAAAAGGCTAGGGCCCGAACTTCGGGTGCCCCGTACGTAACTTCAATACGAAAGCACAATCTATTCGGCTCTACGAAATTGTTGACTCTACACTGTGTCTCATGCTTCTCTTGGTCCAAAAACCCCCTCTTGAAAAATCCGGGATCGCTTTTTTCTCTATCGTGGGTTTTGGGTGTCGTACCCAGCTCCTACGCCTCGAAATCCATTTGAAGGGATTCTTGGTTGCGATGCGCACGTTAGGTTATCTCGAAAATCTTTTTGGCTCAAAACGGGTTTCAGGCAAATCTTGGGTTTGGAAAACGCTTTTGCGAGTTCTGTGTCTGAAAAGGCTCTGGCCCGAACTTCGGGTGCGCCGTACGGAGCTTCTGTACGATCGATAAATCTATGCGGCTCTTTGAAAGTGTTGACTATACACTGTGTTTCATGCGACCTTCGGTCCAAATACTCCCTCTAGAAGAATCCGAAATCGCTTTTTTCATTAACGGGGGTTTCAGGTGTCGTACTGTAGGCTTACGCCTAGAAATCCAATTTAAGGGATTCTTAGTTGAGATGCGCATTTTAGGTTATATCGATATTCTTTTCGGTTCAGATTGGGTTTTAGGCGAATCCTGAGTTTGGAAAACGCTTCTCAGAGTTCCGCGTCTGAAAAGGCTTGAGCCCGAACTTCGGGTGCGCCATATGGAACTTCTGTACGAAAGCACAATCTATGCGGCTCGTCGAAATTGTTGACTATACGGTGTGTTTCATGCGACACTCGGTCCAAATACTCTCTCTCTCGGAAAATCCAAAGTCTCATTTTTCATTAACGGGGGTTTCGGGTGTCGTACTAAAGTCCAACGCCTCGAAATCCAATTGAAGGGATTCTTGGTTGAGATGCGTATTTTAGTTTATTTCGAGATTCTTTTCGGTTTCAAACGGTTTTCGGGCGAATCTTGCGTTTGGTAAACACTTATGGGAGTTCTGAGTCTGAAAAGGCTCGTGCCCGAACTTCGGGTGCGCCGTATGGAACTTCAATACTAATGCACATTCAATGCGGCTCTACGAAATTGTTTACTCTACACTGTGTTTCACGCTTCTCTCGGCCCAAATACTCCCTCTAGAAAAATCTGGGATCGAGTTTTTCTCTGACGAGGGTTTCGGGTGTCGTACTCTTGTCCTACGCCTTGAAATCCATTTGAAAGGATTCTTGGTTGAGATGCGCACTTTAGGTTATTTCGAAAATCTTTTTCGTTCAAAACGGGTTTCGGGCGAATCCTGGGTTTCGAAAACGCTTCGGGGCGTTCTGCGCCAGAAAAGGCTAGGGCCCGAACTTCGGGTGCGCCGTACGGAACTTCTGTACGAAAGCACAATCTATGCGGCTTTACGAAAAGGTTGACTATGCACTGTGTTTCATGTAACTCTCGGTCCAAATACTCCCTATAGAATATTCCGGGATCACGTTTTTCATTAACGGGGGTTTCGGGTGTCGTACTTTAGTCTTACGCCTCGAAATCCAATTGAAGGGATTCTTGGTTGAGATGCACACTTTAGGTTATTTCGAAAATCTTTTTGGTTCAAAACGGGTTTTGAGCGAATTTTGGGTTTCGAAAACGCTTCGGGGCGTTCTGCGCCAGAAAAGAATAGGGCCCGAACTTCGGGTGCGCCGTACGTAACTTCAATACGAAAGCACAATCTATGCGGTTCTACGAAACTGTTGACTCTACACTGTGTCTCATGCTTCTCTCGGTCCAAAAACCCCCTCTAGAAAAATCCGGGATCGCGATTTTCTCTAATGTGGGTTTTGGGTGTCGTACCCTGCTCCTACGCCTCAAAATTCAATTGAAGGGATTCTTGGTTGCGATGCGCACTTTAGGTTATGTCGAAAATATTTTTGGTTGAAAACAGGTATCGGGCGAATCTTGGGTTTGGAAAACGCTTCTGCGAGTTCTGCGTCTGAAAAGGCTCTGGCCCGAACTTCGGGTGCGCGCCGTACGGAGCTTCTGTACGATCCCTAAATCTATGCGGCTCTTCGTAATTGTTGACTATACACTGTGTTTCATGCGACCTTTGGTCCAAATACTCCCTCTAGAAGAATTCGAAATCGCTTTTTTCATTAACGGAGTTTTCAGGTGTCATACTGTAGGCTTACGCCTAGAAATCCAATTTAAGGGACTCTTAGTTGAGATGCGCATTTTAGGTTATATCGATATTCTTTTTGGTTCAGAATGGGTTTCGGGCGAATCCTGAGTTTGGAAAACGCTTTTGGAGTTCTGCGCCTGAAAAGGCTCGGGCCCGAACTTCGGGTGCGCCGTATGGAACTTCAATACTAATGCACATTCAATGTGGCTCTACGAAATTGTTGACTCTACACTCTGTTTCATGCTTCTCTCGGCCCAAATACTCCCTTTAGAAAAATCTGAGATCACGTTTTTCTCTGACGAGGGTTTCGGGTGTCGTACTCTTGTCCTACGCCTCGAAATCCAATTGAAAGGATTCTTGGTTGAGATGCGCACTTTAGGTTATTTTGAAATTCTTTTTGGTTCAAAACGGGTTTCGGGAGGATCCTGGGTTTCGAAAATGCTTCGGGGCGTTCTGCGCCAGAAAAGGCTAGGGCCCGAACTTCGGGTGCGCCGTGCGGAACTTCTGTACGAAAGCACAATCTTCGCGGCTCTACGAAATGGTTGACTATGCACTGTGTTTCATGCAACTCTCGGTCCAAATACTCCCTATAGAATATTCCGGGATCACGGTTTTCATTAACGGGGGTTTCTGGTGTCGTACTCTAGTCTTACGCCTCGAAATCCAATTTAAGGGATTCTTGGTTGAGATGCACACTTTAGGTTATTTCGAAAATCTTTTCGGTTCGAAACGGGTTTCGGGCGAATTTTGGGTTTCGAAAACTCTTCGGGGCGTTCTGCGCGTGAAAAGGCTAGGGCCCGAACTTCGGGTGCGCCGTACGTAACTTCAATACGAAAGCACAATCTTTGCAGCTCTACGAAACTGTTGACTCTACACTGTGTCTCATGCTTCTCTCGGTCCGAAAACCCCCTCTAGAAAATACGGGATCACGTTATTCTCTAACGTGGGTTTTGGGTGTCGTACCCTGCTCCTACGCCTCGAAATCCATTTGAAGGGATTCTTGGTTGCGTTGCGCACTTTAGGTTATCTCGAACATGTTTTTGGTCCAAAACGGGTTTCGGGCGAATCTTGGGTTTGGAAAACGCTTCTGCGAGTTCTGCGTCTGAAAAGGCTTTGGCCCGAACTTTGGCCACGCCGTACGGAACTTCTGTACAATCGCTAAGTCCATGCGGCTCTTCGAAATTGTTGACTATACACTGTGTTTCATGCGACCTTCGGTCCAAATACTCCCTCTAGAAGAATCCGAAATCGCTTTTTTCATTAACTGGGGTTTCAGGTGTCGTACTGTATGCTTACGCCTAGAAATCCAATTTAAGGGACTCTTAGTTCAGATGCGTATTTTAGGTTATATCGATATTCTTTTCGGTTCAGAATGGGTTTCGGGCGAATCCTGAGTTTGGAAAACGCTTCTCGGAGTTCTGCGTCTGAAAAGGCTAGGGCCAGAACTTCGGGTGCGCCGTATGGAACTTCTGTACGAAAGCACAATCTATGCGGCTCGTCGAAATTGTTGACTATACTGTGTGTTTGATGTGACACTCGGTCCAATTACTCTCTCTCTCGGAAAATCCAAAGTCTCGTTTTTCATTAACGGGGGTTTCGGGTGTCGTACTAAAGTCTAACGCCTCGAAATCCAATTGAAGGGATTATTGGTTGAGATGCGTATTTTAGTTTATTTTGAGAATCTTTTCGGTTTCAAACGGTTTTCGGGCGAATCTTGCGTTTGGTAAACACTAATGGGAGTTCTGAGTCTGAAGAGGCTCGTGCCCGAACTTCGGCTGCGCCGTATAGAACTTCAATACTAATGCACATTCAATGCGGCTCTACGAAATTATTGACTCTACACTGTGTTTCATGCTTCTCTCGGCCCAAATACTCCCTTTAGAAAAATCCGGGATCGCGTTTTTCTCTGACGAGGGTTTCGGGTGTCGTACTCTTGTCCTACGCCTCGAAATCCATTTGAAAGGATTCTTGGTTGAGATGCACACACTACAAGAAATTTGGGGTTTAAGGACGACACAAATTTATCCCAAAATGTACATATTTCGTCACCGAAACTAATTAAGACGAAAATTTTTCGTCACCCGTTTTTTCGCCAAAGCCTTGTCGCTAAAAGGTATTGGTGACGAAAAAAAAAATTCGTCATTGAAAAAGATAAATTTGTGACGATTTTTTTTGTCTCCAATTCACTCTGTTGGGAACATACTTGGAAGTAATTAGTGACAAAATATTTTGTCATTAAAGGAAGAAATTAGAGACAAAAATATTTCGTCATATATATAAGAAATAAAGACGAAATAATTTTGTCGCATTTAATATCAAGGAAGACGAAAAACATTTGTAAAAAAAACTACCAGTGGATGACGAATTTTTTTGTCTCCAATCGACTCTGCAGGAACATACTTGTAACTAATTAAT